>JAESUZ010003828.1:0-74715 GCA_017311185.1 Proteles cristata cristata
CTCTCTCTCTCTCTCCTAGAAATAAATAAAACATTAAAAAAAAAAAGTGGTGAGAGTGAGCATTCTTGTCTTGCTTCTGACCTCAGGGGAAAAGCTCTCAGTTGCTCCGCATGAAGTATGATGTTCCTTTGGGGTTTTCGGTGGGTTTTTCATATAGGGCCTTTACTATGTTGAGGTATACTCCCTTTAAATCTACTTTGTTGAAGGTTTTTATCATGAATGGATGTTGTATTTTATCAAATGCTTTTTTCTGCATTTATTGAAATGTTCATATGTTTCTTATACTTTCTCTTATTGATGTGATGTAGTATGTTAATTGATCTGCAAATATTAAACCACCTATGCAACCTAGAAATAAATCCTACTTTATATTAGTGAATGATTTTTTAAAAAATTATTGTTTGGCTGGTATTTTATTGAGGATTTTTGTATCTATGTTCATCAGAGATACTGGTCTGTACTGCGGTGTTTTTTTTTTTTCCTCTCCCCTCAGTGGAGTCTTTATCTGGTTTTGGAATCAGAGTAATGCTGGCTTCATGGAATGAATCTGGAAGTTTTCCTTCATTTTATATCTTTGGGAATAGTTTGAGAATAAGTATTACCTCTTTTTAAATGTTTGGTAGAATTTGCCTGTGAAGTCATCTGGTTCTGGACTTTCATATTTTGGGTGTGTTTTCATTACTGATTCAATTTCCTTGCTAGTAATTATCTGTTCAAATTTTCTATTTCTTCCTGTTTAAGTTTTGGTAGTTTATATGCTTCTAGGAACTAATCCATTTCTTCCATTTTGGCATATAGTTTTTCATAATCTCTTATAATTGTATTTCTGTTGTGTTGGTTGTTATTTCTCCTCTCTGGTTTGTGATTTTTTTTTTATTTGAGTCTTCTCTTTTTTTATTGATAAGTCTGGCTGAAGGTTTATTAATTTTATTGAGTTTTTCAAAGAACCAGCTCCTGGTTTCATTGATCTGTTCTATTGTTTCTTTAGCTTCTATATTATTAACTTCTGCTCTAATCTTCATTATTTACTTCATTATACTGGTTTTAGGTTTGTTTTTTTTTTTCTAGCTCCTTGAGGTAAAAGTTTACATTGTTTATTTGAGATTTTTCTTGTTTCTTGAGATAAGCTTGTATTGCTTTAGACTTCCTTCTTACAACCACTTTTGCTGCATCTCAAAGGTTTTGGATCTTTTTTTCATTTTCATTTGTTTCCATGTAATTTTTATCTTTCCTTTGATTTCCTGGTTGACTCATTCATGTTTAGTAGTATTTTTTTAACCTCCATGGATTTGTGGTCTTTCCAGATTTTTTCCTATGGTTAACTTCAAGTTTCATAGTATATGATCAGTAAAAAAATGCATGGTATGACTTCAATCTTCTTGAATTTGTTGAAGCTTGGTTTTGGACCTAATATGTGACCTATTCTGGAGAACATTTCATGTGCACTTGAAAAGAATGTGTATTCTGTTATTTTAGGAGTTTTGTGCTGAATGTATCTGGTAAATCCATCTCGTCCAGTGTGTCATTCAAAGCCATTGTTCCTTTGTTGATTTTCTGTTTGTATCAGTCCCTTGATGTAATTGGGGGCATTAAAGTCCTCTACTATTATTGTATTATTATTGATTAGTATTTTATGTTTAGTATTGTTTTATACATTTAGCTACTTTATATTTGGTGCACAAGCACTTACAATTGTTATATCTTCTTGTTGGACTGCCCCCTTTATTATTATGTAATGTCCTTCTTTGTCTATTGTTTTAACAGTCTGTTTTAACGTTTATTTTGTCTGATATAAGTGTTGCTACTCGGGCTTTCTTTTGACATCCATTTGCATGATAGATGTTTCTTGATCCCCTCACTTTCGACCTGTAGGTCTCTTTAAGTATAAAATGAATCTCATATAAGCAGCATATAGATGAGTCTTGTTGTATTATCCATTCTGTCACCATAGGTCTTATTATTGGAGCACTTAGTCCATTTATATTCAAAGCAATTATTGATGGATATGTCTTTACTGTCATTTTATTATTTGTTTTGTGGTTATTTGTGAATATTTTGTATCATCTTTTCTTGTTTTTCTCTCTTTCATGGTTTGCTGATTTTCTTTAGTGACATATTTAGATTTCTTTCTCTTTATTCTTTGCATAATTATTGGTTGTTTTTGATATATTGTTTCTGTCCCCTTTTCTCTCTTTTTCATCTGAGCTGTCTCTAATATAAATGTTATTACATTTAATCAAGCCACTGAGTTCCTGAAATCTATTCTCATTTTATATAATTTTTTTGTCTTTTGTTCAGTTTGATGACTTTCTATTACTGTGTTATAAGTCACTAATTTGTTCCTCTGTTTCTTCCATCCTGCTGTTCATTCCATCAAGCATGTTTCTCATTTTGTATATTGTATATTTTATCTCTGTTATTATTTCTTATCTCTGTGCTAAGTGTCTCACTCATGTCTTCTACTCTCTTCTCAAGTACAGTGTGTATCTTTAAGTTCATTGTTTTAAATTCTATATCAGGCATGTTACTTATATCTGTTTAGGTCTCTGATTGTGGTCTTGTCCTATTCTTTCATTTGGGAAAAACTTCACTGTCTTCTCATTTTGTCTAAGTCTCTGTGCCTGTTTCTCTCTGTCAGGAAAGTGAGCTATGTCTTCCCTTCTTGAGGGTAATGGATTTATGAAGAAGAGGTCATGTAGTGCCCTGCCACGCTGTGTCCTCACTTCCCTAGGGCCTGGCATGTCCAGTGATGTCCCCAGTGTGTGCAGTGTGTGGTGTGCTATTGTGTCCTGGTCACTTTATCCTTCAGGAAAGTTGTCTGCAGTACCTTCCCCACCTTTTTTGGACACTGTTCAATTCCTAGACTGAATGTGGTACATTTTAACTAGGTATATTTTGGTCTATTTGTGAAGTGAAATCTGTCACCACACTGCAAGAATTGAGTGTCTGCAAAACTCTTACATCCAGAAACATGGTGCTGGCAGGGGTTTGGGTCACTCTTTTGGACAAGGGGAGCCACCATGCTCTGACTGAGGCAAGCATGACTGGGAATGGCAGTTCCACTTGGGCAGGGTGGGGGCAGGGCTTGGTGTAAGCAAGTTAGGAAGCAAGTGTCTGGGTTGTGCTGGTTCTTGTAAGTGGCCCTGTGCTTATGCTGTGGGGTATGGGAGGGAATGGCACTGGTAAGTTCCTTTGTTCCTGGAGGAATCTTTCCACAAAAATTCCTGGGTTGTGCTCAAAAATAAGTGAATATCCTTCCACTGTGTGCCTCAGGTGCTATTCTGATTGCTGTTCTCAAGCTATCTGTCCACAGGTTGTTTGCCAGCCTTCTCTCTAAGAACAGTACAATACCCCCTAGGTTCTATCCCAGTCAAGCCTTTTGGTCCTTATAACTTTAGGCTTTAAGCCTTGCTGGTTGCCAGAAGTCATGAAATTATATGCCTCTTGATTTCTAAGCCAATTGTTATGGGAATTTGTCTTCCCCATTTATTTCCCTATGTGTTTAAGTATGTCTCTCACCCTTCCCCACTATCATTGGCTCCCACTCCACCAAAGCAGCCATGATTAGTTTCTCTCCTAAACCAGGTCTTCACCTTCTGTGTGGCCTCTTATCTACCTTTATGGGTGGAGTTTATTCTGTTATTCTTCACATCTATTCTCAGATATTTAGGATGATTTGATAGTTGCACTCTGGGACAAAGTGAGCTTAGGGTCCTCTTACTCGCTGCCATTTTCCCCAATCCTTGACCTCTATTTTTCTTTTATAATAAACAATAGATTCATTTAAAGTGAAGAATGGGAATAGTGATGGAAAGAACATTTCTGTTCCATATTCAGCTTCTGGTTTTAGATATAATTACTACCTTATGACCCACTTTAGCACTAATTTATGCATTAACTTCTTAGGGAATAGCCACTTCATATCCCATCAAAATACTCCTTCCTCCTCCAAGAGAAAACTGTACTATGAACTTCTTAGGTCCTAGTGTTTTAAAGGACAGACTATATCCCTCAAAATAGTCTCTTGCCTACTCAAAAGTGGCTTTCAAATATCTTGTGGTTAGTTTCTTATATTTGCAGAATATGTACTTTTATATCTTTTTATCTCATAAAACCATTTTACCATTAACATTGTTCCCCATCCTCTTCAGATCTCTGTTTGTATGTTAGTTTTCTATGGTATAATCCCCTTCCAGCACTTCTAGAAACATCCACTATAGATCACAAGATGTACTCTGCCCACCTACCCAGCAAATACTTTTAATACAAAATTATAAAAATGACATTTAATTACCAGTGCAACTGCATGTTAAGGAATAAAATTATAGTTTTAACTGTGAAAGTGGAAAGCCTTGTGAACTTCCATTCTTCACTGCATATCTTGATAAATTCATAGCCAATGTCATGGATACCAAATAGGCAGACCCAGGCCCATTTTCGCCAGGACTGAAGAATTTACTAGAATGTTGGACTTTCAGTGTTAAAACTAAGAAAGTTGTCAGGAAAATAGTATGTTTGGTTATCCAAAGACCAGCTAAATGTAGTGGATAGTGCTACTGACAAGAAAATCTTCACAAAACCAATATTTTGTTTTGTTTTGTTTTGTTTGATTTGTTTTGAAAGAGAGAGAGTGTGAGTGAGGGGCAGAGAGAGAGAATCCAAAGAGGTGGAAAGAGAGGAAGAGAGAAAGGAAGAGAGAGTTTGAAGTCTGGAGTTGGGCTCCAGCTCACCTGAATTGGGCTCGAGTTCACCTGAAATATGGCTTGAGCTTGCCTGATGCAGAGCTCGAACTCATAAACCGTGAGACCATGACCTGAGCTGAAGTCAGATGCTTAACTGACTGAGTCATGCGGGCACTCTCAAAACCAATATTCTGTGCCCTCCAGTTTTCTTGTTATTGTGATTGCTGTTTTGACCAAAATGATAGTAATTTCTTTCCAAATGATCACCTTAAAGACTCTTCCTTAACTATTTTCTCTTATATCTAAGAAAACTAAATTATAGGCAGTGCCTGGGTGGTGCAGTTGGTTGGGCATCCTACTATGGCTCAGGTGATAATCTCATGGTTCATGAGTTTGAGTCCCGTGTCACTCTGTGCTGACAGCTCAGAGCCTGGAGCCTGCTACAGATTCTTGTCTCCCTCTCTCACTGCTGCTCTCCTGCTGATACCCTATCTGTCTGTCTCTCTTTCAGAAATAAATAATAAATTTTTAAAAACTAGAAAGAAATAGGTTGGAGGCAAGATGGTGGAGAAGTAGGGAGCTCCTTACATTTCGCCTGCACCCATCTCTCAAACAGAGAAGGCTTGAAGTCGTAGGACACAGAGGCACAGGAGTTTGGGAAGAGAAAGAGACAGAGTACATTGGGAAGGAAACCTCTTAAGTGCGTGAGTGCGAACTGGGGAAGATAAAAGCATGATGGGACCCAGAGATACGGAGGGAGGGGAGGGAACACGGCTTGCCTGCAGCTGCGGTGAGTGATGAACCGGCGAGTGGTGGTGAGCTGCTGTGAGTCCAGGGGAAAAGAAAGAAAAGCTGAGATTGCTCATACAACTGTACCTGGAGAAGAGAAAAACCTCGGCTCGGAAAGACAGTGTTTTTTAGCTCTGGCAGGGGTGCTGACATTAAACTAAGTGCCCTGGTCCCAGAAGACTCCAGGAAAAAGTGAACTGCCGTGTGCCCAGCACCATCCATGGTGGTGGTGGCCCGGTGAACCTGCAGACACACCTGCAGAGGCAGTCCCGACCCCAGCCACGTGTGAAGCACCAGCGGCGGCAACCTGGAGAAGCGGTGCTGGCGCCTAGTAAAGCAGCAGCGACGCACAACAGTGGCCCACTGAAGTGGTGGCTGCGTGCTACAGCAATGCGGACACTAGGGACCTGAAGTTGCTACATTCCCCTAATGCACTCGGGTTGTATCCGTGCTTGACCCCAGCAGATCTGAGGGAGACCAAGGAGGGGCCTCAGAGAGGCCAGTGGATACAGTGGAGACAAGACTTGCCTACACCAAACCATGCCCATCCCCTCTAGATAGCTGCTTTGTTGTTGTTGTAGCTGTTTTTACCTGACACTGGGTTTGCGTGTTTATTGGTTTTGTCTGTGCATTTGTTTACCAGTGTTCCCTCTGTGGATGTCTGTTTTCTTATTCCAGGACTGCCTCAAGAAACAAGGCAAACTACACATGGTAGAGAGTCCCAAATGCCACTACCAGTAGGGAAACAAAATAACCAAACACTCAACAGAGAAACAAAGAGACACCATCCAAAGAACACTTCCTGAACAACCAGGCCCTTAACAGTCAAAAGAGCCCTCTCTAATACAGCAGAACTCACAGGGGCTGTGAGTACAACAAGCTTTTAAAAGTAACAAGAGATAGAGGGGGGAGGGGCAAGATGGCGGAGAAGTAAGGCACTCCGTACTTGCACTCGCACACATACATCACACAGAAAAGATCTGAAACCATTGGAAACCTTACAAAACCTGAGAGATTGGGAGAAAAAGGATGAAGAATCCACTGAGAAAGGCTTCTAACGCGAGTGCGAACTGGGGAAGATAAAATCTAGCGGGGATCTGAGACGCCAGGGTGGAAGGCGGTCCCCCTCTACCCTCTACGGGGAGTGAGAGGGGAAAAAGAGAGAGTCCGAAACAGAAAAACCTCCGCTCGGGGGGGAAAAAACCTCCACTCGGTGCATAGAAAGACGGTACTTGCCAAATACCTGCACACCAGGTCCCTTCGAGCCAACTGGTCCCGGGGAGGTTGAGCACACAAACTGCTTCTTTGTGCGGGCTCCTGGCGGCTGGACTTCAGAGTGGTGGCGCGCCTGCCGCCATTGTAGGTCCCGGGCGGCTGGGGCCCCTTAAAGAGCCGCACGGACACCGGGTGTCCACGCTCCTGGCTGGCTGGAACTTGAGAGGGAAGGCAAAGAACTAAAAAATGGGAAATTTGCCTGTGAGTTCGTGTTTCGGGTGATGAGCCATAGAGGGACCTGGTTTTACTCACTCCAGCGGGCTTGGGCTCAGAGCACCCAAGAGGCAAGCCCCTGCCCGTGCTCGCCAGCCCGACCCAGAGAAGGAAGCAGCGATTCTGACTCCACCCCCAGTGCTTGACAGGGGGCCTGGATTTGCCCCGAGGGGGTTGCCTGGGAAGTTGTGTCTAAGGCAATTTCAGCGGGGCGCACGGACTGGGATTTGGAGATTGGAACTGGCTTGGGTTGAAAAGTGCAACCAATTATGGCTGTGCCCCCGGTACGGGGAGTTTATACGCCCAAAAAAGCGAGATGCAGCGCTTGATTCAAGAAGGGACTGGAGCACCACCACTCTCCTCCCCACAACCGCAAAGGCAGAACTCCTGCCTGAGGCATTGGATTACGCCACGCCATCCCTGCCTGAGAGCTGCCCTCCTCCTCCCTTTTTTCTTTTTTCTTTCTCTTTTCGCTCGTTTTTCCCAGAACACTAACCTGACTAACTCTGGTCGCCGGCTTGCTTAAACAATCACGAGTCCATTCTGTAAATGTAAATTCTACACCTACCGACCTTTTCAGCTATTTCTCTCAGGAGTAATTAGACTATATAGTTTCTCTGGATAATTCCAGCATCCTTCTCTCACCGACCCAACCATATTCTACCCTTTACCTCTTTGAAAAAAGCTTCTTATCCCTTCTGCCTGTTCATTCTATTTCCAATTTTGCCTCATCCCGCCCTGTCTTCTCTCTCTTTCTCTATGCTCTTCAACCAGCACTGCATACACACGGCTATTTAACTGTAGCTGGGAAATCCAGTTATATGCTTTAAACCGTTCTTTGTCCATCGGTTTTCTTCTTTTTTCCTTTTCTTTTCCCCTTTTTGACCCTTTTATGTATTTTATGCTCCCTATTCGCCCTCCCTCCTCCGTCTTTTCTATTAACTTTTTCGTTTTCCCTCTCACTTTGCATGTTAGTTGAATCAGCCTGTGTGTTTGTGTGCTCCTGCTCCCTGTGTATTTGTCTGTCTGTTTTCTTTTCCAGGGCTACCTCAAGAAACAAGCCAGAGTACACGAGGTGGAGAGTCCCAAATAGCACTACGAATAGGAAAATAAAATAACCAAGGTCCCAACAAGAGAGACCAAGAAATACCATGCAAAAACCACTCTCTGAAAGGATAGGCCCTTGACAGTCAAAGAGTCTTCTTGGATACAGCAGCGCTCATAGATACAGAGAGTATTAATAGGTCCTTAAAACCAACAAGAGCCAGAAAGCTAACTAAAATGATGAGACGAAAGAGCTCTCCTCCAAAGAAACTCCAAGAAGAAATGACAGCTAATGAACTGCTCAAAACAGATATCAGCAGCATAACTGAACAAGATTTTAGAATAATAATGGTAAAATTAATAGCTGGGCTTGAAAAAAACATAGGGGACATCAAAGAAACTATGGCTACAGACAGAATGGAAAATAAAAATAGGCATGAAGAATTAAAAAATGCGATAAATGAGATACATAATAAATTAGAGGCCTCCCATGCACAGATTGAAGAGACAGAAAGGAAAATAAGTGATTTAGAAGACACCATTATAGAAAAACAAGAAGCTGACAATAAAAGAGACAAACGGATCCAGGGACAGGAAAGAAGAGTTCAAGAGCTCAGCGATACGGTCAAACACAATATCCGTATCATAGGAATCCCAGAAGAGGAAGAGAGAGGGAAAGGTACTGAAGGAGTCCTAGAACATATTATAGCAGAGAACTTTCCCGACCTGGGGAAGGAAGTAAATGATGAAATACAAGAGGCCCAGAGGACTCCCCTCAGACATAACTTGAATCGATCTTCTACACGGCATATCATAGTAAAAATGGCAAAATACAAGGACAAAGAGAGAATTTTGAAAGCAGCTACGGAGAAAAGGGCCCTCACATACAAAGGGAAACCTATCAGAGGGGTGACAGACCTATCTACTGAAACTTGGCAGGCCAGAAAGGAATGGCAGGAGATCTTCAATGTGATGAACAGTAAAAATATGCAGCCAAGAATCCTGTATCCAGCAAGCCTGTCATTCAAAATAGAAGGAGAGATAAAAACGTTTCCAAATAAACAGAAATTGAAAGAATTTGTCACCAATAAGCCAGCCCTACAAGAAACCCTGAGGGGGACGCTCTGAAGGGAAGGTTACAAGGTACAAAGCTACCAGAGACACCATCACAAGCATGAAACCTACGAAAAGATACAAAGACTCTAAACCCACATATTTCAATAATAACACTGAATGTAAATGGGCTGAATGCTCCAATCAAAAGACATAGGGTAGCGAATGGTTTAAAAAACAAAATCCATCTATATGATGTCTACAAGAAACTAATTTTAGACGGGAAGATATCTTCAGATTAAAAGTAAGGGGATGGAGAAATATATATGATGCTACAGGAAATCAAAAGAAAGCCGGAGTAGCTATACTTATATCAGACAAACTGGACTTTAAATTAAAGACAATAACAAGAGATGAAGAAGGGCACTACATACTAATTACAAAGTCCATTTATCCGGAAGCACTAACTATTATAAATGTCTACGCACCAAATATGGGAGCACATAAATATCTAAAACAATTAATCACAAACAGAAACAAGCTTATAGATAAGAATGTGCTAAGAGCTGGGGACTTTAATATCCACTTACAGCAATGGATAGGTCAACCAGACAGAAAATCACTAAAGAAATAATGGACTTGAAAGATACATTGGACCAGATGGATCTGACGGATATATTTAAACTTTACATCCTAAGGTCAGGGAATTTACTTTCTTATCAAGTGCGCATGGCACATTCTCCAAGATAGATCACATACTGGGATATAATGCAGCCCTCAATAAATATAAAAGAATAGAGATCATAACATGCACACTGTCAGATCATAATGCTTTGAAACTTGAAATCAATCACCAGAAGAAGTCTGGAAAACCTCCAAAAACATGGAGGTTAAAGAACACACTTCTAAAGAATGATGAGCCAATCAGGCAATTAGAGACGAAATTTACAAATACATGGAAACAAGTGAAAATGAAAACACAGCAATCCAAACTCTATGGGATGTGGCAAAGGCATTCCTAAGAGGAAAGTACATTGTTCTCCAGGCTTATTTCACGAGATTAGAAAAAGCACAAGTCCAAAATCTAACAGCTCACCTAAAGGAACTAGACGCAGAGCAACAAGAACGCCCTAAACCCAGTAGAAGAAGAGAAATAGTAAAAATTAGAGCAGAAATAAACAACATAGAGACATAGGAAACAATTGAACAGATCCATGAAACCAAGAGTTGTTTTTTTGAAAAAGTAAACAAAGTTGACAAACTTCTAGCCAGACTTATTAAAAAGAAAAGAGAGAGCACCCAAATAGACAAAATTATGAAAGAAAATGGACTTATTATAACCAACTCCTCACAAATACATGCCATTATGAGGGAATACTATGGAAAATAATAGGCAACAAATTGGACAACTTAGATAAAATGGGCAAATTCCTAAACACACACTCACTACCAATATTCACATGGAAAGAAATAGAAATCCTGAACAGACCCATAACAAGTGAAGAAATCGAATCAGTGATCACAAATCTCCCAACAAATAAGAGCCCTGGACCTGATGGCTTCCCTGGGGAATTCTACCAGACATTTAAAACAGAATTAATCCCAATTCTTCTCAAGCTATTCCAAAAAATAGAAATCGAAGGAAAACTCCCAGACTCATTTTATGAAGCCAGCATCATTCTGATTCCCAAGCCAGACAGAGATCGAGCAAAAAAAGAGAACTACAAGCCAATATCCTTGATGAATACGGATGCAAAAATTCTCAACAAGATCCTTGCAAATCGAATCCAGCAGCATATCAAAAGAATCATCCACCAAGATCAAGTGGGATTCATTCCTGGGTTACAGGGCTGGTTCAACATTCGCAAATCAATCAATCTGATACATCACATCAACAAAAGAAAAGATAAAAACCATATGATCCTGTCAATAGATGCAGAAAAAGCATTTGACAAAATACAGCATCGCTTCTTAATAAAGACTCTCGAGAAAGTTGGGATAGAAAGAACCTACTTAAACATCATCAAAGCCATCTACAAGAAGCCTTCAGCTAACATCATCCTCAATGGGGAAAAATTGAGAGCTTTCCCCATGAGATCAGGAACACGACAGGGATGACCACTCTCACCACTGTTGTTTAACATAGTGCTGGAAGTCCTAGCATCAGCCATCAGACAACAAAAGGAAATCAAAGGCATCAGAATTGGCAAAGAGGAAGTCAAACTTTCCTCTTTGCAGATGACATGATACTCTACATTGAAAACCCGACAGACTCCACCAGAAGCCTACTAGAACTGATCCAAAAATTCAGCCAAGTTGCAGGGTACAAAATCAACGTACAGAAATCGGTTGCATTTTTATACACCAACAATGAAGCAACAGAAAGAGAAATCAAGAAACTGATCCCATTCACAACTGCACAAAAAACCATAAAATACCTTGGAATACACCAAACCAAGAATAGAAGACATCTGAATGATGAAAACTATAGAAAACTTATGAAGGAAATTGAAGAAGACACAAAGAAATGGAAAAACATTCCATGCTCATGGATAGGAAGAATAAATATAGTTAAGATGTCATTACTACCCAAAGAATTCTACACATTCAATGTAATTCCAATCAAAATTGCAACAGCATACTTCTCAAAACTAGAACAAACCATCCTAAAATTTGTATGGAACCACAAAAGACCCAGAATAGCCAAAGTAATACTGAAATATAAAACCAAAACGGGAGGGATCACCATCCCAGACTGTAGCCTCTACTACAAAGCTGTCATCATCAAGACAGTATGGTATTGGCACAAAAACAGACACATAGACCAATGGAACAGAATTGAGAACTCAGAAGTGGACCCAAAAGTATACAGCCAACTAATCTTTGACAAAGCAGGAAAGAATATCCAATGGAAAAAAGACAGCCTTTTTAACAGATGGTGTTGGGAGAACTGGACAGCAACATGCAGAAGAATGAAACTAGATCATTTTCTCAAACCATGCACAAAAATAAACTCAAAATGAATAAAGGACCTGAACGTGAGACAGGAAACTATCAACACCCTAGAGGAGAAAGCAGGAAACAACCTCCTTGATCTTCACCGCAGCAACTTCTTACTTGACACATCCCCAAAAGCAAGGGGATCAAGAGCAAAAATAAACGATTGGGACCTCATCAAGATCAAAAGCTTCTGCACAGCCAAGGAAACAACCCACAAAACTAATAGGCAACCAACGGAATGGGAAAAGATAGTTGCCAATGATATATCAGATAAAGGGTTAATATCCAGAATCTATAAGGATTTCACCTAACTTCACACCCGAAAAACAAACAACCCAGTGAAGAAATGGGCAGAAGATATGAACAGACACTTCCCCAGAGAGGACATCCAGATGGCCAACAGACACATGAAACAATGCTCAGCATCCCTCCTCATCAGGGAAATACAAATCAAAACCACACTGAGATACCACCTCACGCCAGTCAGAGTGGCTAAAATGAGCAAATCAGAGAACTCTAGATGCTTGCGAGGTTGTCGGGAAACGGGCACCCTCCTACACTGTTGGTGGGAATGTAAACTGGTACAGCCCCTCTGGATAACAGTGTGGAGGTTCCTCAGGAAACTAACAATAGAACTCCCCTATGACCCAGCAATAGCACTGCTAGGTATTTACCCGAGGGATACAGAAATGCTGATGCATAGGAGCACATGTACCCCAATGTTCATAGCAGCACTCTCCACAATAGCTAAAACCTGGAAAGAGCCTAAGTGTCCATCAACAGATGAATGGATCAAGAAGATGTGGTTTATCTATACCATGGAATACTACATGGCAATGAGAAACAATGAAATCTGGCCATGTGTAGCAACATGGATGGACCTTGAGGGTGTTATGCTGTGAAATAAGTCAGGCAGAGAAAGACAAATATCATATGTGTGCACGTATAGGAGGATTAGGAGGAGCTTAACAGAGGACCAAGGGGGAGAAGAAGGGCGGAAATGGTGGGGGAAAGGGGGAGAGGCAAACCATGAGAGACTCTTGAATGCTGACAAAAACTGAGGACTGGTGGATGTGGGGGGGAGGAGGGGTGGGCATGGAGGAGGGCACCTGTGGGGATGAGCACTGGGTGTTATGTGGAAACTAATTTGACAATAAACTATTTGTAAAAAATAAAATAAATAAATAAAAATAAAATAAATAAATAAAAAAAATAAAATAAAAAAAAGAAGATGTGGTTTATCTATACCATTGTATACTACATGACAATGAGAAACAATGAAATCTGGCCATGTGTAGCAACATGGATGGACCTTGAGGGTGTTATGCTGAGCGAAATAAGTCAGCCAGAGAAGGACAAATATCATATGTTTGCACGTATAGGAGAATTGGGAGGAATTTAACGGAGTACCATCGGGGAGAAGAAGGGGAGAAATGGTGGGGGAAAGGGGGAGAGGCAAACCATAGGAGACTCTTGAATGCTGAGAAACAAACTGAGGACTGATGGGTGTGTGAGGGGGAGAGGGGACATGGGCATGGAGGAGGGCACCTGTGGGGTTGAGCACTTGGGATTATATGGAAACCAACTTGATAATCAACTAATTGAAAAAAAAGAAAGCTATGAAAAAAAAAGAAAAGAAATTATAGATATATATTCCATGATAACGTCTGGCATTATATCCATTTTCCTATTTTCATCTCACCAATGGAAGTAGCTCGGACTTTGCTGTCTCATGGCACTTGTTCAAGTGTTACATTTATCTTGCCATCACAATTAAAGATTTTGTTCTCATTTTCTTGATGAGAAAAGAGGTTAAGTGGAGTCAGGTGTTTGGCATAGGTTGTTCAACTAGTCACAGGAATAACCTATCATGGCCTTGGCTTTCCATATTAACAATGACTCTCCATTTTCAATCCTATCTTCCAAATATACGTAACATCAATATGCATAGAAGGAATGTGACCTATCACGTATAGATCAAAAGATCTTCTGAAAAACATTTTCTCAATTCTGTCTTGCTTGTAGCTTAGATAGCTTGAAGGTTGACTTTGTTAATTACTCCCATAAAGTCATGAAATATACTTCTCTGACAGACTGTAATTGAGTTGTTGTCTTTATTTTTTTTTTTATTGATGATTAGGGTCTTTATTTTTTTTAACAAATAGTTTATTGTCGAATTAGTTTCCACATAACACCCAGTGCTCATCCCAAGTGCCCTCCTCCATGCCCATCCCCCCACCCCCCCACATCCATCAGTCCTCAGTTTTTGTCAGCATTGAAGAGTCTCTCATGGTTTGCCTCTCTCCCTTTCCCACACCATTTCCCCCCTTCTTCTCCCCCATGGTCCTTAGTTAAGTTCCTCCTAATCCTCCTATACGTGCACACATATGATATTTGTCCTTCTCTGGCTGACTTATTTCCCTCAGCATAACACCCTCAAGATCCATCCCTGTTGCTACACATGGCCAGATTTCATTGTTTCTCATTGCCATGGAGTATTCCATGGTATAGATAAACCACATCTTCTTGATCCATTCATCTGTTGATGGACACTTAGTCTCTTTCCATGTTTTGGCTATTGTGGAGAGTGCTGCTATGAACATTGGGGTACAAGTGCTCCTATACATCAGCATTTCTGTATCCCTCGGGTAAATTCCTAGCAGTGCTATTGCTGGGTAATAGGGGAGTTCTATTGTTAGTTTCCTGAGGAACCTCCACACTGTTTTCCAGAGGGGCTGTACCAGTTTACATTCCCACCAACAGTGTAGGAGGGTGCCCGTTTCTCCACAACCTCGCCAGCATCTAGAGTTCTGATTTGCTCATTTTAGCCACTCTGACTGGCATGAGGTGGTATCTCAGTGTGGTTTTGATTTGTATTTCCCTGATGAGGAGGGATGCTGAGCATTGTTTCATGTGTCTGTTGGCCATCTGGATGTCCTCTTTGGGGAAGTGTCTGTTCATATCTTCTGCCCATTTCTTCACTGGGTTGTTTGTTTTTCGGGTGTGGAGTTTGGTGAGTTCCTTATAGATTCTAGATATTAACCCTTTATCTGATATGTCATTTTGTTGCCTTTATTTTTATCTTGGATATACCATTTGTTTTTAAAATTCTCATGATAAGCATTACCCAGAAATTGGAGTATCATAATATATCAAAAGAAAAACCATATTCAAGAGCTTGAAGAATGAGGAAGGAAAATCATAGTCCTTAATTTTTGTTTCACTCAAAGTACTTTTGTTTTAAGATCTAATTTCAGATCACCAGATTAAATAATTTTTCTCCAAATTTGAAGTTAAAATCCTCTATTTTTTCCTATTTGCTATGCTACAAAAAGAAATATGCCTGTAATTCATAATTCGCTTTAGTGGATGAAAATTTTTGGGAATTATATTCTACAAATTGCTGTAGTTTGGCAATTCTAGAATCTTTAATAAAAAACTCATTAAATTTTTTTAATGTTTATTTATTTTTGAGAAAGAGAGAGACAGAGCATGAGCACGGGCAGGACAGAGAGAGGGAGACACAGAATCCAAAACAGGCTCTGAAGTGTCAGCACAGGGCCCGATGTGGGGCTCGAACCCACCAACCTTGAATTCATGACCTGAGCTGAAGTCAGTTGCTTAACTAACTGAGACACCCAGGCGCCCCAATAAAGGACTCATTTTAAAGGAATTTTCCAGATAAAACTTTTTCACTTTGAAAGATAACTCTGCTTAATCAAGTTCACGTAATGAAAGGGAAAATGGAAGCCTAAGTTAACTCTGTAAGAGGATAGGAATACATCAAAGCTTTGATACAAATTAATGACATCAAATGAAGTCACAAACCTGAAACAATTTATTGGGAAGAGTATCTGCAAAGTCAAAATGTACAAAGAGGCAGTTTTTATGAATATGAAGGAAGATGCCAGAACAAAGATCACTGAAAGACAGACTTATAGTTCTGCTTTAACTTCCTATAGGGAAGTTTTTATTTAGTTCAACCTAGAAGATTCAAAAATGGGAGTTATATGCCTCTTATTTTTAAAAATATAATATATTATTATATAAATATATATAATATAATAATATGCCTCTTAATTTTTAACAATGTTGCCTTAAGATTTAAAATGTATTGCTCAAACTGCTGTCCTATTAAACTGCAACTTTCAAGGTACAACAAAACATAACTTACTATCATTCATAAACCAGTGATTGACATTTGTATGGACAGTGCTCAGTAAACTGAATAAAGTAAATAGGTGTCTAAGCATCTACATTAACACCTCTGGTATACTTTATGATTAGTTTAGAAGGGAATAATCATCACAGTCACTTGTGAAAGAGTGGATTCAAATTACTAAAGCCATTAGGCTCTAACATTTCTAGAAAAATTGCCTTATTAAAATAGGTTGATGAGCTATGTTGTGTCATGCTCTTGGATACCTCATTCCATACTCAATTTAAGATATCCAAAAATATCATAGAGCTAAAAAGGCATTCACATGAAAAAATATTCAAAATACTTTCAATTTGATTATTATAGTAATCCATCACAACGAAGTCAAAATGCAGGTGTTTTTTTTTTTTAATCAAAGCATGATTCCTGCAATACTTCAAAAGCCATAGCCAAGACAGTAAAATACTTTTCATGTTTCACATGCATTCCCTTCCATCCACTCGGAACATCTATTTTTATAAGTTTATTTATATCTTTAGAGTAGAAGAAAGCAAGGTGGTATTATTAAGGTTGTAAGATTGTAAGAAAAGATTTGGTGATTTTAGTACAATACTGAGAACAATTTCTTCATCCTGAAAAATATTTTTATATCTCTTCATCTGTTAATAATGCATACTGAACTATTTATGAATAAAATATAATAAATTTGTCCAAAAATCTTCCAGGCTAAAGAAAATTAATGGGATAAATGAAACAAAATTGGAAAAGTGTTAATATGTTAATAATTGTAGAAACTGGATGATAGCTACATGGAATTGATTACATTACTCTCTCTACTTTTTTGTATATGTGAACATTTCAGTGTGTGTAATAAAAAATTCAAATTTTTTAAATCACAATTCATCTTATTTTCATGAGATTAACTTTAGTAAGTATGGTATAGTGATGTATATGAACTTAATGTAAAAATACCACATTTTATTATTTTCTGAATTCTAAAATGAAAGAATAGTTCCCTGTAAATTGTATTCTACGACAAATATATAACTGCTGAAAAAGAGGGTAACATCTATCCTTGAAGTAATCTAACTGATGGCTTTACATCTCAAAAGTAGTGGAAGTATATAAGGATACAATTTAGGCATCAGTGGGAGTATATAAGGATACAGCTTCCTTATATGAATCAATCAACTATTTACAGGTATGTCTCATTTTATTGTGCTTCATAGATACTACATTTTTTTACAAGTTAAAAGTTTGTGGCAACTCTGTGTAGAGTAATTCTGTCAGCACCACTTTTTCAATAGCATTTGCTCACTTTGTGTCTTTGTGTAAGGTTTTGGTAATTCTTGCAACATTTCAAAAGTTTTCATTATTATTATATTTGTTATGGTGACCTCTGATCAGTGACCTTTGACATTAGTACTATAATTATTTTGGAGCACCATGAATCATCCCCAGGTAAGATGTTGAACTTAATCGATAAAATTATGTGTTCTGACTACTCCACCAACTGGTCATTCCCCTGTCTCTCCCTCTGCTTTGGCCTCCCTATACGCTGAGATACCACAACATTGAAATTAAGCCAATTAATAGTTGTACAATGGCCTATAAGCGTTTGAGTGAAAGGAAGAATTACATGTCTCTCAGTTTAAATAAAACACTTGAAATAATTAAGGTTAGCAAGGAATGTATGTCTAAAGCCCAGATAGGCTGAAAGTTAGGCCTCTTGGACCAAAAAGTTAGCCAAGACCTAAATGCAAATAAAAGTGCTTGAAGGAAATTCAAAGTGCTACTTCAGTGAACACACAAACAGGCATTTATGTTAGGAACTTTATACATTATTAATTCTCATAATCACCCTTTAGAGAGGAGAATTTGTGGGGAAGAGATTTATATCTTATTTTACAGATGCATAAACAAACTGAGTGATTAAGTTCTCTGTCTAAATCCCAGACCTTGTATGTGGTCAACCCTGGATTTGAATTCAGATCTCCCTAATTCTAAAGTCTCTTATTTTCTCACTACATATAATAGACTGCATATCTTCAAGCTGCCTAAAAGTATATGATAAAACTGATCTCTTTATTTCATTTCTCCTTATCCCAGAATGTAAGCTTCATAAGAATAGGGACATTGTCTTTCTTATTCACTACTGTAATTCCAGGGCTCAGAAAAGTTTCTGGCATATTCTGGTCACTCAGATAATATTGTTGCATGAAAATAATTATTGAAGGGAAGCCTGGGTGGCTCAGTTGGTTAAGCAACTGACTTTGGTTCAGATCATGAACTTGCAGTTCATGAGTTTAAGCCCTGAGTTGGGCTCCACAGTGTGGAGCCTGCTTGGGATTCTCTCTTTCCCTCTCTCTGCCCTTCCCTGCTAATGTGTGTTCTCTGTCACTCTCAAAAATAAACATTAAAATTTTTTAAAAATTAAAAATTTAAAAAATCACTGAAGATTTTTTTGTTAATTTCAAAATAGATAGTTTACAAGAAGAACTAAAAGTGTCAATTGGATACTATCAGAGTTGATTTCTGGGAGAGATTACCAGGTTACCATAAATTGGAGGTTACTATGGTAGTGTAAACCATAGACCTCCAAAAAGGCATGAATACGCTTCAGGGCTGTGTTCAAAATTATGTATTGGAAGGAAGGAAACAACAAGTTAGAACTTCTAATCAGTCTTATGTTTTATCTCATCCTTTTTGAGCATTTTTGGTTTTCATATTTTATAATGTACCTATGAAATTACAGCCATCTATATGGTATAATATATAATATAGTAATATAAGATAATATAGATGGTAATATAATATATATAGTAATAGAATACTGTACATATATATGTGAGGAGTGAGTGTTTGAACGCTTTTACTATTTGTGAGTGCTTGGAGACTTGTGGTCCAGAGGGAGATATAAACATAAGCATATACCTATCATTTAGCATTCTACCTGCTAATAGATGTCCATACAAATTTCTTCAGGAATAAAGATGAGGAGGTGGCTAATGCTTCCTGATTTTGTTAAGGTGGTGGTGGTGGCTCTTGTGTGTATGTGGGAGAAGGGGGTCAGAAAGTTTCACTGTGAAGGTAATATTTTTTTAAGTTTATTTATTTTTGAGAGAGAGAGAATAGGGGAGAGGCAGAGAAAGATGGAGAGAGAGAATCTCACGCAAGCTCCACAAAGACAGTGCAGAGCCTGACATGCGGCTCGAACTTACGAACTATGAGATCAGGACTTGAGCTGAAATCAAGAGTCAGATCCTTAACCAACTGAACCATCAGGTGCTTTGAGAAAGTTGATATTTTAAACAGAAACCCTTGGAATGTGTAGGCGAAGTGAGAATTTTCATTTGTAAGAGAGAACACTTGCAGAGATGCAGAGGTGTAAATTTCTTGATATATTTAAGGAACTATAAAGTATATCTGGATTGCAGAAGCATAGAGAGTAGAATGGGGAGTAGCAATATATTACTATTGGATTACATGTATCTAACATACAAATATATATATATTGAAGATGAGTGCTTATTTATTAAAATGCTGCGTGGGCTATAGGATAAAAAAAATATTGGAGATCACTTAGTGAACTAGACTACAATAACATTCTAGACCATGGTGGCAACCAAGGGATATGAAGAAGAGGATATTTTTAGGTGTTATCTCAGAAGAAGGATTAAAGGTTTTGGGCTGGAGGCAAGTGGGCAATGGAAAAGAGTTAATGACAATTTGTAGATTTCAAGCCTAGATGAGGTTATTATAACTTTGACACATAAGGTTATCATGAAGAGAAGAGAGCAGTTTTTTGAAGTAAGATAATTTTGGATATATAACAAGTTAGAGAAGGGACTTCTCAATGTAAATGACCTATAGGAAACTTGAGATATGAGATGAAAATTCTGGAACAAATCACGGCAGGATTTGAAATTTGAGAACCATTCTTATTATTTGTTCATCAAATATTTTGTTCATCAAGCATTTATGAGCACCTATTCTGTGCCAGGCTAGACTGGAAAAAAGACAGATATCACAGTTGCCCTTTAGCTGCTTATAGTCAAGAAGAAGAGACAAACAAGGAAATGTCTGCATATAATTACAAATCATAATTGCTATGAAGGGTGACCTACTTTAGATGTGGTGGTCAAAGAAAGCCCCTAAGGAAGCGCTATTTAGGCATGAGAACTGACCAATGAGATGGGACCAGCTCGGCAAAGTGGGGGGGTGGATAAGCAATCTAGGAAGAAGGAAAAAGTAAGATTGGATGTAGGACAGATCTGGGTGTGCTATAGGAATAAAAGGAAGACCAGTGTGTTTAGAATTACTGAGCAAGAGGCACTGGCACAGTATGATACAGGAAATAAAGGAAGAAATAAGATCATACAAAAGCTTGAAAGCCAAAGAACTTTAAATTTTATTTTTCTTATAATAGAAAGGTTTTTAACTGAGGGCAATAAAATGATCTAATTTGCCTTTTAGTTTCCTTTGGACTATATAATACAGATAGTTCCAGTTTTGAAAACAGATTCATTCTCAGAAGATAAAGTATAAACATAGAAATAAGAAAGTAGGGGCTCAGTCTTAGGGAATGCTCATCATTAGGATGTGAGGTAAGAGAGAGAATCCACCAAAGAGCACAAGGAATGTTTCGATAAGTAGGAAAGGTGTTATGGAATACATCTAAGAATGCTTCACAAAAGAAAGTCTGGTTAACATTGTCAAATGTTGAAAAGATAATAGGGAGAAATAAAGTCTGAGAAAAAGCCTACATATTTGGGAGTAGAAAATCATTTTTGAAAGCTTTCATAGAGAACAATGAAGTGGGTGGGGACCACACTTACGAAAATGTATTAGTTAGTGGAAGGATGATGTAGAACAAGGGGTAGAAGATGTAGCAAGTTCAAATAAAGGTCTTTTTAGCTAGTGAAGACCTGTGGGAATTTGGATTTGGTTGTTGAGTAAGAGAAGTATAGAGGTAGTGGGGAAGATAAATGAGGCAACTGAAAAGGTGTGAAAAATGATTGAAATTTTAAGGGGCAATTTAAACACCAAGAACTTATAGAATATTGAAAGAAATGGGCCAAGATCACAAGTGTTATTGTTAAATTTTAAAGAAAGAAGTCTTTCTTTCCTCTGAGGCTGGAGAAAAGGGTGAGAGAGTAGATATAGCAGCAGAGAAATGTTGAAGTAAAGTAGCAGAAAGTTTGGGAAGTTCATGGCAGTTTGCACTGATTTTTCAATCAAAATTAACAACACACACTCATGTCATATATAGGATGAATAAAATCTCTTTAAGGGAAAGAATCTCAGGTTATCCATGTATATATAGACATATAGGCATATATCCCATAGTATTTAATGACATCTTGTACATGTAGGTGTTCAATTCACATAGGCTGGTTGTTTCATATCTCTATTTTCAAGGAATTTACAACTGGGAAGAATCAAATAACATACATGGAATATGGTAATTTCCAAAAGAGTGATACTGCTAAGAGTGATACTGATTCCACTGTTGTGGGATTTAAGAAGAAGGAAGTATTCCTATTGATTGAACTGATGCCCACACCAGCTCACATTGTTTCATAGAAAAGCTGAATCATTATCTGGGCCTTAATGCTTGCCTAGGATTTAAATGTAGCCTTTGCAATAAACTGAAAGTGAACATATTCTATGTCAGGGTTTGGAAGATGACCTTATGGTGAATTGGAAAGATCTGCCCACTGTAGGAAATATGGTAGAAAATGAGCAAAAGTTTATTCAAGAATTTGTTGAGATTTTTGAAATCAAAGTATCAAGACGAGAATGGGACTCTATGTTAGGAGGATGCAAGTTTAGGAGTCTTTTGTTTTGGAGCATATCTTCCCAAACTAAAAGTGAAATTAGGTATTTCAGTCTAATTTGGAATGAAAGCCAGGACATTTCATTCTGTAGTCATTTCCAGATTTATCTTTCTAAAGTAAAAATACAATTATGTTACCCCTCTGCTCAACCAACACAGTTAATATAGACTCAGTGGTCTAGCACTCAAGGTAATTCACTGTACAGCTCCAAATATTTCCAGGCCTGCTTCCAATTATATCATACATATATCACATACTTTTGCCATTTAGACTGGCAACTGTTTCCTGATCGTGCTATGTGCTTCCTAGTCTCCATTCCTCTGTTCATGATATTAACTCCACCTCCACTCTGGTCTGTATTAAAATCTTACCCCCTTTTAAAAAACATATTCCAATGACAGCACCTCCTTTATGAAGCATTTCCTGCCCCCCTCCCACAAGGGAGATTTTCTCTAGTCTATTAATTTCTGTAGTACTTGGGAGCTCATACAAATGTATAAGGCTCCTTACACTGTAGTTATTTGTAAGGCTGCCTAATTCCCAATCTCATCTTCTAACCTCCACTAAATTTCAAATTACTTGATGACAGAATCTATATACTGCTCATTTTTATCCCCTTCAGAAGCTAGCATAAACAGGTTTTGATACAGATCAATGTAGAACTAGAATGAGGTAAGGAGTTGATATAGTGGAGGCATCTTCTTGCTTATAGAAGATATCTCAGTTTCTGTCTTGGTGATCTCTGTAAAACATGGACTCATTGACTCCTTAATGTTAATTTATACATACTAGTATTTTTTAAAATATTTTTCAATGTTTATTTGTTTTGAGAGAGAGAAAGAGAGTGAGGGAGAGGCAGAGAGAAAGGGAGATGGAGGACCTGAAGTGACAGCAGAGAGCCCAGTGCAGGGCTTGAACTCATGAACCATGAGATCACAACCTGAGCTGAAGTTGGACACTTAACTGACTGAGCCACTCAGGCACCTGCTAGTAATTTTTATTATCACTATTTATATCCAGGGCAGTGATTTCCTATTATAGCATTAATAGATCTTATGATCATTTTTGAGCTATAAGTGTACTGAGCAAAACAGTGTAATATTTGTCATATGATATATGGAAATAACATAATAGAGTGTAAAAAGGGAATGCTTTGAACGTTACCTAATATCTATGTGTAATTATGTTACCTCCTCAATATCTGTTCCCTCTTCTTTTGGTAATTTCAGACTGATTTTCCTTTTGTAGAATTACTTCTTTCCTGTTACTAATCTATGGGGCTTGAGGTAGGGATAAAAATGCTTTCCCCATCCTCCCCTACAGTTCTGGGGGAAGGCCTGGGACCTGGCCTGGCCAATTAGCATATTTCACACCTCTGTCTAAAGCCAGGCTGATGAGGCACAAATGGGGAAATAAAACACTCTGTTGAGAAGATGGGATGTAATACTGAAGCTACTGGCTGTCATCTCTCTAGAACCAGGATCAAGCCTGTCCAAGATAAAAGCCAATTCAGAGAATAGCAGAGTTGAGTGAATAAGATGAGAGAGACATGATGACATCATTCAATTTCTGGATCTAGCCATAGGTAAAGACCCCTTACTCCTTCACCCCTATCCTTGCAGACTTTCAGTTGTACGAGTCAATGAAAAACTTGTTTATTCCCTAAGTCAATTTGAGTATGGCTTTCAAATAATACTAAATAGAGACACTGCATGACCTTGGGAAGTCATTCTTTAATTTCTCTGATATTCAAGTCATCAGTAAAAGAAGGATCCTTTTTTACATATCACACAGGGAATATTAGGAGGTTCATATATATGTGAAATGTAAGTGAGAGCATTTTGACAACTATAAATGGTTATAAAAAAGAAGAAAAGTATTAGTGTCTTTAATTCAAGAAAAAAATATTGTTTACTATGATTATGTTTTCTTTAAAAAAACAACAAAATGTTATTAAACAAGCCAGTATTGACACTGGAAAAATAAAAGCCTGTGACCAAACCTATTATAGTTAAATGTCTCACGACAGGTTTTCTAATGGATGACTAAAATCACGGACTTTTTTTTTCTTTTTTAGTAAAGAACATGAGAAACTACCTATTATTCCACCTGGAATATGCAAGGGCTAGCATTTAACTTTAAGGTTGGTTCTTAAAAGACTGCATAAAAGTTTTGAAATTAAGATTTGTTGCTCTCTCCTATCCTCCATATATTCAACTTTTCATTTTGAGTATAGGTTATAAATATGTTGTTAGAGGAAAGCATTTAAGAAATTGCAAAATTCAACCTTGGAACATCATATTAGTCATTCAAAGGAGATATATTTGAAAATTGGTTCAAATACTATCTCTACCACCTTTTTCCTCCTACTCCTTTCCTAATATATCATATTACATTTGATGAACTAGACATTTAAATAATAATCTGTGTGATCTGGAAAACCTCAGGCAATTGGCAAAGGAGCCTAATTTAAATCCTGGCACCTTCAGGACCTTGACTCAGCTGCATTATTTAAATATGCTTCAATTTATAGGGAGAACTTCACATATGAGTGTGGGCACGTAGGCGGAGAACCTGTTAATCTATCCTAATGTATGTTCACCTACGGAGATGAACTATCATCCTAATTTTGGTCTTAGAAATGTTTCTTAAACTTATTGAACCCAAGGATTGTCTGTTTAATTTTCACTTGTTTTGCATTAAAGTACTGACATAAGGATGTAAATGGGGCTTGCTAAACTCTATTTTAAGGCCAAGAGATAAGCTAGCACAGCAGAATAATATTTAGAAAGTAAGTACAGGGAATTTAAAAAATTGTCTTCTTTATGTCAGAAAGATGGTCTTGTTCTTAATTTTTTCCATCCATTTTCACTGACTAGAAATGCTACAATATACAGTATCTTTAAAGAAAAAATTAGTCTGTATGCCACAGGATTCTATGCAAGTGAATTCTGTAATGGAAAAACCGTCACTCACGTGCCTATGAATATAGTTTCTTATACTCAGTATGCATGCTGATATCCCATCCTCTTTTTTCTCCTTGACATTTGTACAGTTTATCCCAGCAACTAAAAAAAAATCCTTAAGTGATTTGTTCTTAATACAACTGTGAGGAAAGCAAATATATTAACTCAGTATTCACCCAGATATAAGCTTTTAGTATACGTAATTTTATGAAATCCAGGAAAATTTTGTTTTGTCCAAACAAAGCCACCAATGAATAGAAGGGTTCTGACATACTTCTCATTACGAGAATATAAAATACCTAAACATAATATTATCAGTCTGTGAGTCCTTGTTCTGACAAGGGCTGAAGCATCTTTCCATACAGGGCCATGATTGTATTGCTTTTTAAAATGATTTCAATGAACAAAAAAAAAAGTTTCTAATGTTGCATGCAGTTGTTCTTCCTGCTGTTTCATGTCCAGCAAACTTAGACCTTAGACAAAATAGGTATAGTAATTTTAACGATGGATGATGAAGTTGAGAATTGGAAAGCTTGAATGATTAACCTATCACCACAGAGACAAGAGATGGTACACAGAGGATTAAAAATTATTTTTTAGTTTATTTATTCCTAGAGAGAGAGCTCATGCTCAAGGGGAGGAGCAGAGATGAAGGGAGAGTGAGAGAGAGAATCTTAAGCAGGCTCCACACTGTCAGCACAGAGCCTGACAGGATTTAAAAGTGGTGGTGAAAAAATAAAATAAGTTTGTTTGTTTGACATCTAAGTCAGTGTTTATAACTGCTGCATTGTCCTACTTCTAAAGCAAAAAGTGACTTAAAATTTCAACAGACTTCCATTTCTACAAAATACCAACTTGGACTCTGATAATTAGTCATACCCTGTTCCTCCCACACTTATATCTCCATTGGCAGTTCTCATCCTCACCCCTATCTCTCTATCTTCTACCACAAATAACAATAATGACTTTTTAGTGCAACCATAAAAGAACAATGAACATCATTGTTTCATTTTTTTTTTATAAATAGTTTATTGTCAGCTTGGTTTCCATATAACAACCACTGCTCATCCACACAAATGTCCTCCTCCATGCCTATCTCCCCTCTCCCCCGCCACATCCATCAGTCCTCAGTTTGTTCTCAGCATTCAAGAGACTCTCATGATTTGCCTCTCTCCTTTCCCCCACCATTTCCCCCTTCTTTCCCCCATGGTCCTCAGTTAAGTGCCTCCTAATCCTCCTATATGTGCAAACATATGATATTTGTCCTTCTCTGCCTGACTTATTTCACTCAGCATAACACCCTCAAGGTCCATCCATGTTGCTACACATGGCCAGATTTCATTCTTTCTCATTGCCATGTAGTATTCCATGGTATAGATAAACCACATCTTCTTGATCCATTCGACCGTTGATGGACACTTAGGCTCTTTCCATGTTTTGGCTATTGTTGAGAGTGCTGCTATGAACATTGGGGTACAAGTGCTCCTATGCAACAGCATTTCTGTATCCCTCGGGTAAATTTCTAGCAGTGCTATTGCTGGGTCATAGGGGAGTTCTATTGTTAGGTTCCTAAGTAATCTCCACACTGTTTTCCAGAGGGGCTGCACCAGTTTACATTGCCACCAAAAGTGTAGGAGGATGCCCTTTTCTCCACATCCTAGGCAGCATCTAGAGTTCTCTGATTTGTTCATTTTAGCCACGCTGGCTGTCTCTCAGTGTAGTTTTGATTTGTATTTCCCTGATGAGACGGGATGCTGAGCATTGTTTCATGTGTCTGTTGGCCATCTGGATGTCCTCTTTGGAGAAGTGTCTCTTCATATCTTCTGCCCATTTCTTCACTGGGTTGTTTATTTTTCGAGTGTGGAGTTTGTTGAGTTCCTTATAGATTTTGGATACTAACCCTTTATCTGATATGTCATTTGCAACTATCTTTTCCCATTCTGTCGGTTGCCTATTAGTTTTGTGGATTGTTTCCTTTGCTGTGTAGAAGCTTTTGATCTTGATGAGGTCCCAATCGTTTATTTTTGCTCTTGATTTTCTTGCTCTTGAGGATGTGTCAAGTAAGAAGTTGCTGCGGTGGAGGTCAAAGAGGTTGTTTCCTGCTTTCTCCACTAAGGTGTTGATAGTTTCCTGTCTCACGTTCAGGTCCTTTATCCATTTTGAGTTTATTTTTGTGCATGGTGTGAGAAAATGATCTAGTTTCATTCTTCTGCATGTTGCTGTCCAGTTCTCCCAACACCATCTGTTAAAGAGGCTGTCTTTATTCCATTGGATATTCTTTCCTGCTTTGTCAAAAATTAGTTGGCTGTATACTTTTGGGTCCACTTCTGAGTTCTCAAGTCTGTTCCATTGGTCTATGTGTCTGTTTTTGTGCCAACACCATACTGTCTTGATCATGGCAGCTTTGTAGTAGAGGCTACAGTCTGGGATGGTGATCCCTCCCGTTTTGGTTTTATTTTTCAGGATTACTTTGGCTATTCGAGGTCTTTTGTGGTTCTATACAAATTTTAGGATAGTTTGTTCTAGTTTTAAGAAGTATGCTGGTGCAATGTTGATTGGGATTGCATTGAATGTGTAGATTGCTTTGGGTAATAATGACATCTTAACTATATTTATTCTTCCTATCCATGAGCATGGAATGTTTTTCCATTTCTTTGTGTCTTCTTCAATTTCCTTCATAAATTTTCTATAGTTTTCATCATACAGATCTCTTGTATCCTTGGTTAGATTTATTCCTAGGTATTTTATAGTTTTTTGTGCAATTGTGAATGGGATCAGTTTCTTGATTTCTCTTTCTGTTGCTTCATTGTTGGTGTATGAAAATGCAACCAATTTCTGTCCGTTGATTTTGTAACCTGTAACTTGGCTGAATTCTTGGATCAGTTCTAGTAGGCTTCTGGTGGAGTCTGTCGGGTTTTCTATGTAGAGTATCATGTCATCTGCGAAGAGTGAAAGTTTGACTTCCTCTTTGCCAATTTTGATGCCTTTGATTTCCTTTTGTTGTCTGATGGCTGATGAGAGGACTTCGAGCACTATATTAAACAACAGTGGTGAGAGTAGTCATCCCTGTCATGTTCCTGATCTCTGGGGGAAAGCTCTCCGTTTTCCAGCGTTGAGGATGATGTTAGCTGAAGGCTTCTTGTAGATGGCTTTGATGATGTTTAAGCAGGTTCCTTCTATCCCGACTTTCTCTAGAGTCTTTATTAGGAAGCGATGCTATATTTTGTCAAATGCTTTTTCTGCATCTATCGACAGAATCATATGGTTTTTATCTTTTCTTTTGTTGATGTGATGTATCAGATTGATTGATTTGCGAATGTTGAAGCAGCCCTGTAACCCAGGAATGAATCCCACTTGATCTTGGTGGATGATTCTTTTTAAGTGCTGCTGGATTCAATTTGCAAGTATCTCGTTGAGGATTTTTGCATCCGTATTCATCAAGGATATTGGCCTGTAGTTCTATTTTTTTGCTGGATCTCTGTCAGGCTTGGGAATCAGTGATGCTGGCTTCATAAAATGATTCTGGGAGTTTTCCTTCTATTTCTATTTTTTGGAATAGCTTGAGAAGAATTGGGATTAATTCTGTTTTAAATGTCTGGTAGAATTCCTCAGGGAAGCCATCAGATCCAGGGCTCTTATTTGTTGGGAGATTTTTGATCACTGATTCGATTTCTTCACTCGTTATGGGTCTGTTTAGGTTTTCTATTTCTTCCCGTGTGAATTTTGGTAGTGAGTGTGTGTTTAGGAATTTGTCCATTTCCTCTAAGTTGTCCAATTTGTCGGCATATAATTTTTCATAGTATTCCCTGATAATTGCTTGTATTTCTGAGGGGTTGGTTGTAACAAGTCCATTTTCATTCATAATTTTGTCTATTTGGGTGTTCTCTCTTTTCTTTTTGATAAGTCTGGCTAGAGGTTAGTCAATTTTGTTTATTGTTTCAACAAACCAACTTTTGGTTTCATTGATCTGTTCAATTGTTTCTTTGGTCTCTATGTTGTTTATTTCTGCTCTAATTTTTACTATTTCTCTTCTACTGGGTTTGGACATTCTTGTTGCTCTGCCTCTAGTTCCTTTAGGTGAGCTTTTTGATTTTGCACTTGCGCTTTTTCTAATCTCTTGAAATAGGCCTGGAGAGCAATATACTTTCATCTTAGGACTGCCTTTGCCGTATCCCATAGATTTTGGATTGTTGTGTTTTCATTTTCATGTGTTTCCATATATTTTTTAATTTCATCTCTAATTGCCTGATTGGCCCATTCATTCTTTCGTAGGGTGTTTTTAACCTCCATGTTTTTGGAGGTTTCCCAGACTTCTTCCTGTAATTGATTTCAAGTTTCAAAGCATTGTGATCTGACAATGTGCATGGTAGGATCTCAATTCTTTTACATTTATTGAGGGCTGCTTTATGTCCCAATATGGGATCTATCATGGAGAATGTGCCATGCGCACTTGAGAAGAAAGTAATTTCCTTGGCCTCAGGATATAAAGTTCTAAATATATCCGTCAGATCCATCTGGTCCAATGTGTCTTTCAAGTCCATTATTTCTTTAGTGATTTTCTGTCTGGTTGACCTATCCATTGCTGTAAGTGGAGTATTAAAGTCCCCTGCTCTTAGCACATTCTTATTTATAAGCTTGTTTCTGTTTGTGATTAATTGTTTTAGATATTTATGTGCTCCCATATTTGGTGCGTAGACATTTATAATAGTTAGTTCTTCTTGATGAATGGATCCTGCAATTATTATGTAATGCCCTTCCTCATCTCTTGTTATTGTCTTTCATTTAAAGTCCAGTTTGTCTGATGTAAGTATAGCTACTCCGGCTTTTTTTGGATATCCTGTAGCATGATATATATTTCTGCATCCCCTTACTTGTAATCTGAAGGTGTCGTCCAGTCTAAAATGGGTTTCTTGTAGACAGCAGATAGATGGATTTTGTTTTTTTATCCATTCTGCTACCCTATGTCTTTTGATTGGAGCATTCAGCCCATTTACATTCAGTGTTATTATTGAAATATGTGGGTTTAGAGTCTTTGTATCTTTTGTAGGTTTCGTGTTTATGGTGGTGTCTCTGGTATCTTTGTTCCTTGCAACCTTTCCTTCAGAGCGTCCCCCTCAGGATTTCTTGTAGGGCTTGTTTCGTGGTGACAAATTCTTTCAATTTCTGTTTATTTGGAAACGTTTTTATCTCTCCTTCTATTTTGAATGACAGGCTTGCTGGATAGAGGATTTTTGGCTGCATATTTTTACTGTTCATCACATTGAAGATCTCCTGCCATTCCTTTCTGGCCTGCCAAGTTTCAGTAGATAGGTCTGTCACCACTCTGATAGGTTTCCCTTTGTGTGTTAGAGCCCTTTTCTCCCTAGCTGCTTTCAAAATTCTCTCTTTGCCCTTATATTTTGCCATTTTTACTCTGATATGCCATGCCGAGGATCAATTCCAATTACGTATGAGGGGAGTCTCTGAGCCTCCTGTAAATTTCAGCGTTTACTTCCTTCCCCAGGTCGGGGAAGTTCTCTGCTATAATTTGTTCCAGGACTCTTTCAGTACCTTTCGCTCTCTCTTCCTCTTCTGGCATTCCTATGATATGGGTATTTTTGCGTTTGACCGTTTCGCTGAGCTCTCGAACTCTTCTTTCATGTTCCTGGATCAATTTGTCTCTTTTTTTGTCAGCTTCTCTTTTTTCTATAATGGTGTCTTCTAAATCACGTATTCTACTTTCTGCCTCTTCAATCCGTGCATTGCAGATCTCTAATTTATTATGTATCTCATTTATCACATTTTTTAATTCTTCATGCTTATTTTTATTTTCCATTCTGTCTGTAGCCATAGTTTCTTTGATTTCCCCTATGCTTTTTCAAGCCCAGCAATTAATTTTACCGTTATTATTCTAAAATCTTGTTCAGTTATGCTGCTTATATCTGTTTTGAGCAGTTCATTCACTGTCATTTTTTCTTGAAGTTTCTTTGGAGGAGAGCTCTTTTGTTTCGTCATTTTGGTTAGCTCTCCGGCTCTTGTTAGTTTTAATGGCCTGTTATGCTCTCTGCCCCTATGAGCGCTGCTGTATCCAAGAAGACTATTTGACTGTCCAGGGCCTACCTTTTCAGAGAGTGTTTTTTGAATGTATTTCTTGGTCTCTCTTGTTGGGACCTTTGTTATTTTATTTTCCTATTGGTAGTGATATTTGGGACGCTCCACCTTGTGTACTTTTGCTTGTTTCTTGAGGTAACCCTGGAAAAGAGAACAGACAGACAAACACACGGGGAGCAGGAGCACACAAGTGCACAGAGTAATTCAACTAACATGCAATCCGAGAGGGAAAACGAAAAAATTAAGAGAAAAGACGGAGGGGGAGGTGCAAATAATATAGAGTATAAAATACATAAAAGGGTCAAAAAGGAGAAAAGAAAAGGAAAAAAGAAGAAAACTGATGGACAAAGAACGGTTTAAAGCATATAACCGGATTTCCCAGCTACAGTTAAATAGCTGTGTATATGCAGTCCTGGCTGAAGAGCATAAATTAAGAGAGAGAAGACAGGGTGGGGATGAGGCAAAACTGGAAATAGAATGAACAGGCAGAAGGGATAATAAGGTTTTTTCAAAGATCTAAAGGGTAGAATATGGTTGGATAGGTGAGAGAAGGACGCTGGTATTATCCAGAGAGACTATATAATCTATTTAAGGAGTAATAGTTACTCTTGAGAGAAAGAGATGAAAATGTCAGTACGTGTAGTATTTACATCTACTGAATGGACTCGTGATTGTTAAAGCAAGCTGGTGACCAGAGTTAATCTGGTCAGTGTTCTGTGGATAAAAGAAAGAAAAGAGAAAGAAAAAAAAATACAATAAAAGGGAGGAGGGCAGCTGTCAGGCAGGGATGGGCATGATGTGATCCAATGCGCCAGGCAGGAGTTCTGCCTTGGCGGTTTTGGGGAGGAGAGTGACGGTGCTCCAGTCCCTTCTTGAACCAAGGGCTGCACCTCGCTTTTGGGCGTGTAAACTCCCCGTGCCGGGGGCACAGCCAAAGTTGGTTGCACTCTTCCACCCTGGCAAGTTCCAATCTCCAAATCCCAGTCCCAGTGCCCCGCTGAAATTGCCTTAGACACAACGTCCCAGGCAATGCCCTCGGGGTAATTCCAAGCCTCCCGCCTTGCTCTGGGGGTGGAGTCAGAATCGCTGCTTCCTTCCCTAGGTTGGGCTGGCGAGCATGGGCTGGGGCTTGCCAGCAGGGTGCGCTGAGCCTGCTGGAGTGAGGAGAACCAGGTCCCTCTATGCTTGACACCTGAAACACGAACTCACAGGCAAATTTCCCAGTTTTTAGCTCTTTCCCTTCCCTCTAGAGTTCCAGCCATCCAGGAGCGTGGACGCCTGATGTCCGCGTGCGGCTCCTCCAGGGGCCCAAACCCGCTGGAAGGACAATGGCGGCAGGCACACTGCTACTCTAGAATTGCAGCCAGCCAGGAGCAGGCACAAAGAAGCAGTCTGGGAGCTTAGCCCCTCTGGGACCAGTTGGCACAAGGGGACCTGGCGTGCAGGTATTTGGCGTGCAGGGTGTTTCTATGTCCCGAGCGGAGGTTTTTCTGTTTCGGACTCTCCTTTTCCCCTCTCACTCCCCGCAGAGGGTAGAAGGGGATCACCTCCGACCCTGGAGTCTCCAATCCAGGCCCAATTTTATCTTTCATGTTTGCACTCAGGTTAGAAGGCTTTCTCAGTGGATTCTGCGTCCTTTTTCTCCCAATCTCTCAGGTTTTGTAAGGTTTCCAATGGCTTCAGATCTTTTCCGTGTGAGGTATGGGCGTGACTGCAAGTACGGAGTTCCTTACTTCTCTGCCATCTTGCCCCTCCCCCTAGTGTCATTCTTTATTTATAGAGTTGGTGTTTCTGGTGATGTTCTCTGGTAATTTGTACTCTTATTTGTTTTGGTATTCTTTTTTTCTCTCCACTCAGATGCTCTCTCTTAAAATTTCTTGCAAGGCTGGTATACTGGTCATGAACTCCTTTAGTTTTAGTTTGTCTGAGCAAGTCTTTACCTCTCTTTTTATTCTGGATTACAACCTTGCTGGATAAAGGATTCTTGGCTGCATATTTTTTTTCAGTTCAGCACATTGATTATTTCCTACCAGTCCCTATTGTCTTACCAAGTTTCTGTGCACAAATCTACCCTTGTAGGTTAAGGACCTTTTGTCCCTAGCTGCTTTCAGAATTCTCTCTTTATCTTTGTATTTTGCATGTTTTACTATGATATGTCCTGGTGTTAAACATTTTTGTTGATTTTCTTGAAAGTGTATGTATTTATATTTTAAGAGAGAGATGGGGTATGGTGAGAATCCCCAAGGAGGGTCAGTGCAGAGCCCAATATGGAGTTTGAACTCACAAACCAAGAGATCATGACCTGAGCTCAAATCATGACTGATATTCTTATTTGACTGAGCCACCCAGGCGCTCCTGTTTTGTTGATTTTGAAGGGAGTTCTTTGTGCTTCTGTTTTGTTGATTTTGAAGTGTGTTCCTTGTGCTTCTTGGACTTGGATGACTGTTTTCTTCCCCACATTAGGGAAGTTCTCAGCTATAATTTTTTTTTCTTTTTTTAAAATGTTTAATGTTTTATTTATTTTTACGAGCGAAATAGAGACAGCATGAGCAGGGCAGGGTCAGAGAAACAAGGAGACACAGAATCTGAAACAGGCTCCAGGCTCTGAGCTAGCTGTCAGCACAGAGCCTGATGTGGGGCTTGAACTCATGAACCGTGAGATCATGTTCTGAGCTGAAGTCAGACGCTTAACCAACTGAGCCACCCAGGTGCCCCCATTTTTTTTCTCTTCCTCTCCTGGGTTCTTCATTTCATGGAATAACTTAGTTCTCTACGTCTTCCCTCATGATCTATAATTTTCCATTTCCCTCTTTTCAGTTTCATTATTTTCTATTAGCTTACCTTCTATTTCACCTATTCTCTCCTCTGCTTCTTCCATCCCCACTGTCATTATATCCAGATTATTTTGCATCTCAGTCGTAGCACTTTTTAATTCATTCTGCGTAGTTTTTAGATCTTTGATCTCTGCAGCGAGGGTTTCCCTGGTATCTTCTATGCTTTTTTCAATCCCCCAGTAGTCTTGTGACTGTTGTTCTAAATTGTTGTCCAGAGATATTGCTTATATTTGTTTTAAGCAAGTCCCTGAACTGTGGTTTCTTCTTGACCTTTCTCTTTTGGGGACAATTCCTCCATCCTGTCATTTTGGCTAAGTTTCTGTCTTTTACATGTTTTAAGAGCTTATTATATTTCATGCAACTGACAGTACTACTATATTAAAAAAGGGTCATAGAGTGTCCAGGGACTGGTACTGCAGAAAGTTTCTGGTGTATGCTGTGCGCACTCTGCAGTTGTGTTTTGGCTGCTCTTTCTCACTGATCAGTCCTTTGCAGAGCTCCTCCTAGCTTGCAGTGGTGTAGTGTTTGGACCTATAATTATGTGTTCTTTGATTTCTTTTGTTGAAGTAACCCTGGGATAAAAAAAAAAAAAAGTGGGGGGAGCATGATTCCAAAAAGAGAGAAATGAAAGGGAACAGGAATAACAAACAGAATAAAGAAAAGTATATGGCTTATTCCAAAGAAAAAGAAAGGGGGGAAAAAGAAAAGAATTTAAAAAAAAAAAACTGATCCAAATAATAAAATAAAGGGGGGGGAAACCAATAAGAAACTCTGAGCCTGATTCTAAAAGAAAAAAAAGAGAATAACAAGGAAAAAAACAAAGAATTATTTTTTGGTGCATGGGGGCTGCTGGCTGTGCTGGTATGGGGGAGATGCTGGCTGCATTGTCTCAGATTTAGTCTTGCAGTTGCCAAGCAAGGAGGTGCAGGGTTTGGTGTAAGTGGGCCTTACTTCCACTGGGGGTCACTGCGTTGCTTTCTGAGGTCCCACAGTATTGGTGTTGTAGGAAAATGATGCCACCCCAAATCTTATCCCTGGATCAGGGATCTCACCCCTGTTGTTCAGGCAGCCTTCACAGAATAATGCCCTGTGCAACAACTCTGTTGCATTTTTCTTTGGAGCACTGCTGTGATTCAAAACCCAAAGTTTGAAAGTACCTGACACAGAATGGATCTGCTGCTCTCGTCGCAGAAGAGAACCTCTCCATCCTGCAGACAAAAGGACTTTGGCTGACACCTTCAAGGTCTTTTGTCCTTGAGGAAGCAACAAGTCCTCTTCCAGAAATTCTCCAGGAAGGAGACTATTCTCTCCCAGTGCACTCTGGAAATTGCTGCACTGTGCTATATACTCTGGGTCCAGCTGTTTCCTCCCCAGGAACATGTGCCACAGCTCTGCTCTGGAGAAAGTTACACACTACTGATACCTCAGAGTTTGAGTTCCAAAAATTGTTTGCAAAATAGAACTGTGACACTCAGTTCTTCTCGCTCCCCCGTCCCTGGTCCAGAGAGGTTTTCCTCTTGTGCCCACTTACTGCTGCATTTTCTCAACCTCTCTCTCTTTTTCTCCCTTTCATCTCTCCACCAAAAGGGTTCCTTTGCCTCCATGGCACTGCCATTTTTCTCTCCACCAAATCACATCCATACATCTCACGCCCACCTAGCTGTCTCCCCCCTCGCTGTGGAGCTCATTCTGCACTTTGCATATAGATTTCCTGGCTATTCCAAATAATCCGACCTCAATACAGCTGTGTTTGAGGGGCAAGGAAAACCCAGGATCTCCCTACTTTCCACCATCTTAACTCTAACTCACCACCTTGACTCTTACAATAAGCTCGAACTGGAATTCCTACTTCCATTTTTGTTCCTCACAGACATCCTCCACAATGTCATCAACATTACCTTTCTGAAAAACAAATCTAGCATGATGCTCCCCTACTTTTTCTTAAGTTTATTTATTTACTTACATACTCATTTAGAGAACAGGGAAATCAATGTGGGGCTAATATCTCAGGAACCATGAGGTCATGACCTGAGCTGAAATCAAGAATCAGAAGCTTAACTAATTGAGACAACCAGGCCTCTCCTCTACTTTTGAGAAAGTCACAAGTAGGGCTCCTGGATGGCTCAGTTGTTTAGGCCCAATTCTTGGTTTTGGCTCAGGTCATGCTGTCAGAGTTTGTGGGTTTGAGCACTACTTCCAGCTCTGCACTGACAGTTCTGAGACTCCTTTGTGTTTTGTTACATATGCTACTTTGTAGCATACCTCAAAATTCATATGTGGTCCAATGATTTGTCGTAACCTCCTGGCTGAAAATGGCTCTAAAAAATCCAAGAAGTGCTCTTTCTCCTCGTTTCTCTGAAAATGTAGGTCTGGAGCTTTTCAGGTTTGGAATTTAAGCCTTACAAGTTCTTTTTAGTTTTTTTTTTAATTCTTTAATATTTTGCACATACACACACCCTGAAGCCTTTTATTATAAACTCATTTTTACAAATCTAGTTCATGTATCATTGCCATTTCTCATAAATGTAGACCTCTGTGTCAGCACTAAAGTACACTGTAAAGATGTTTGTATTATTTTATTTCTTGTGATACTGCTTTTATGTGTAAACATCATATTTGCACTTCTAGGATTGTCACTATAGGTCACTCAGTACATCATGTAATTTTTCTTTTTTTATTAAACTTTTTTCTTTTCCATTATTTAAAAATTATAAGTGTGCACTATCTATTTGACTCATTTGCAACCACCAGCTTGTTCTCTTTGAGTTGGTGCTTTTATTTTCTTTTTGATTTTGTTCATTTGTTCATTTGACTTTGTTCATTGTTTTGTTTCTTAAGTTCCGCATATGAGTGAAATGATATGGTATTTGTCTTTCTCTGACTGACGTATTATTATACCCTTTATATCTATTCACGTTGTTGCAAATGACAAGATCTCATTCTTTTTTATGGCTGAATAATATTTATGGTTGAATAATAATAAATAGACACTACCTCTTCTTTATCCTTTCATGTATTGATGGACACGGGCTGCTTCCACATCTTGAATATTGTAAATAATGCTGCAAAAACCACAGGGGTGAATATATCTTTTTGAATTAGTGTTTTCATTTTATTTGGAAAATTCCACCTAACAATGGTATTACTGGATCATATGGTAGATTTATTTTTAATTTTTTGAGGAACTTCCATACTGTTTTCCACAGTGGCTGCATCAATTTGTATTCCCACCAACAGTGTGTCAGAGCTTCTTTTTCTCCACAGCCTAGCCAACCTTAGTATTTCTTACATTTTTTATTCTAGTCATTCTGATAGATGTAAGGTGATATCACATTATAATTGTGATTTGCATTTTCCTGATAATTAGTGATGTTGAGCATCTTGTCATGTCTGTTGGCCATTTGTATGTCTTTTTTTGGAAAAATATCTATTCAAGTCCTCTGCCCATTTTTAATCTCTTATCAGATATATTATTTGCAAATGACTTCTCTCATTCAGTAGGTTGCTTATTTGTTTTGTTGATCATTTCCTTTGTTATACAAAAGGTTTTTAATTTTGGTGTAAAACATAATTTTTCAAGGAAATAATGAAAATAACAAATTGGTTTTTATAAAGAATTTAAGAAAAAGGTTTATAAAGTTTTACCTATACTTAGATGCTCCAGTGGTCCTTCTAACTTTAAATTCTGTGCTTTTGATTAAACTCCCACACTGGGCTAAAGGGGAAGAAATATTTCTTCTTCTGAAAGAAGAAACTGAGTGAACTAGAGATGACATACAGAATGCAAATATTTGATTACTTTCAACTGTCCCTCTAGAAAATGAAAATGACAGTATATTGTTCCATAACTGCACCTCTCACAGTATCCGTAGGGAATGTGGATTTTTAAATTTTGTATTTTCACTAAAGTGTGTTCATGCAACAGATTTTGAGCCTTGAATACTTTTTTGATGTGGGAAGTGCCTCTTTTCTTAAAGAGAACCCTTTTTTTTGTATGCTAATGGATGTATGTAAGAGGATTTGACATACGCAAAACATTTGTGGATTTTTCTGGTGTTATACAGAAAGCGCTTAGAAAACTTGCCTTGGTTTTTATGGAAAAAAGTAAGAAACTCAAGAATCTTTATTGAGATAAACAACCTGTAAAAATAATAATACAGAGTAATTTTCTGAAAGGGAGGGACAGCACACATTGTTAAAATTATTGTTTTTATCTCCTGGAAGAAAGCTAGAAGATGTCACTGAGTTTAACTATTTGTACAATAAATCATTTCATTGTGCCCAAAATGTGGAGCTCTTAGGTTAAATGAAACTTCCTTCCAAAAGGAGCCCTGCACAAACATGAAATTAGGAAGAGCTTTGTACTGACAAACCTGAAAAACATGGGACTAATATAAATACCATCTAATGACCTTGTGCTAGAACTCACATGCAAATTTAGGCCACAAGAAAAAGTCAGGAACAGTGGGAAAACTATAGATTGCACCTGGCCCTTGATTATCAGAACTCCTCCAAAGGTCGCTTAGAATCCGATAAGGGCATGGCATTTGTGTTACATGACTTTATTTGAGCGTGTGAGGTAACTTAATAGATTCATTGTACTGAGAAAATTAAGACTAATAACTTGAATTTCACTATCCTAAAGAATGTCCTATTTTTCCTAGTTTATTTTTGAAACAGTGCAGGCTGTATGTTGTCAGCAGCAATTACTGCAGCAATGAAAGCTACCCATGATGGAGTCAGTACCTTGGCAACAGTGAGGTGTGCACTTGTATAACAAAGTTGGTATTCACCTTTGACAGTTTTCAGGAGCCAGAGAGGTCTTTTCAGTTCTAAACAATTTGTAAATGCTCTGCCTTTGACAAAGCTGATCTTCTTAGCCCTGTCTTCATACCTATATATAAATCAATGCTTGTGGTGACAGTCTCATTTTGAAGACAGAAAAGAAGCATTTTTTTTAACCAACCAGTACATCTTTTGACCTAAACCTACATATGAAATTACTAGGTTTCTTGGTATAGAAGAACTGATAAAATAAGAGTGGCTTTTTTCTCTAGCTGTGTAATGTAAAAGGTATATTGCTTGTTTAACACATTAATATCAGATATTGCCCATAGGAAGAAAAGCAGAGAGAAAGTTGAAATTAGATATCTTCCAACTTTATAGTGCTTTACTAGGTTAGTATGAAGAGGTTATTAAGATGAAGGAGCTATCTTGGTATGCCACGGTTCATGGGTTACCTACCAGTGAATCGGACTTCCTTTTTTTAGAAGGATTTTTTTTTTTGGTGTTTCATGGTTCACAGAACAAGAATTAAAGATTATATCTATTTTTTCTTATTTCAGCTTTCTTATTTTTCCGTTTCTCTCTTACCACTGTCTTTTCCTGCCACTCTTAGGTTTTCGGCTTTCCTAATGCCACCTCCAGCTGTGTTCACATGGGAATGGCTGGCTCATAAGTTTAAATGTTCAGTCTAATGTTCAGTGGATAAGCAAGTAGATTCTCTCTCAAGTGGCCGCTGCTCCAAGCAATGATATTTTTGTTGCTTATCCATAGATTTTTGAAACATTTCTGAACTTCTCTAGCCTGCAATTCTATCAGACTAGAAATCCCCAAAGACCTTGGTATTCTGTAAGATTCTTCTCATTTTTAGTCAAGCAGGACTGCATCTATCTTCTGGTAGATAAGTATTTTCAATTCCACTGTTGTCTGAAACAAGGTGGCATGTTTTTTAGAGAGACAGTGTAGTGTAACAGAAGGGGTAATGGCTTGGGAATGAGTGCTAACTCAGCTACTAACTACTAATGTGACTTTGGTAACCTTGGACTAGTCACTTATTCTCTGTGGGTCTCAGTTTGCTTATATGAAAAGAAATATTCACATCGGTCTGTGTGGTTTTTAGATTGACATTCAATAAATACTTTACAAGGACAGCAATTTATCTTTTCCCTATGCAGATTGAATCTGAGCTGTGAAATTAAGTGCACGTCATACAGAGTATGTACTGGAGAACCACAATTAGGCATTCAAACAAGAAATAGGTTGTGTGAGTATGCAAAAGTGCACATATAAGTGTGTTATGATGCCTTTAAAATAATGTTTTTTTCATATTATATGAATAATACATACTCTGTTATGGTTATTTATTACTGGTTCACAAACTGACAAAGCTGGTATCTTAAATGACAACATTTTATCATTTATTATCTTTTTATGAACAACTTGGCCTTGAATGAATGGTTCTTCTGTTCTATGTACTGGGGCTGCAGTCATCTCAGGGCTTGATTGGGTTAGGAATTCCAGGTTGGCTTTACTCACATGCCTTGGTGAGTACAGCTGGAAGGCAGCGCTCAGTTAGGACACTGGAAAACCTCAGCCTCTTCTCTCCATGTAATCTTGTGTTTCTCTCTCTCCATATGAACTCTCCACTTAGTTTCTCCATGAGGGTGGCTGGAGTTCTTACACAGTGGCTCGGGAGTCCCCAAAACACAAAAGTGGAAGCTTCTGAGCCTTCTTAAGTCTTATCTTGTGTAGCTCACACAATGTCACTACCAGTTCTTTTTTTTTTTAATTTTTTTAAATGTTTTATTTATTTCTAGGAGAGGAGAGAGAGACAGCGTGAGCAGGGGAGGGTCAGAGAGAGAGGGAGTCACAGACTGAAACAGGCTCCAGGCTCCGAGCTGGCAGTCAGCACAGAGCCCGACGCGGGGCTCGAACCCGCGAACCGCAAGATCATGACCTAAGCGAAAGTCGGACGCTTAACCGACTAAGCCACCCAGGCGCCCCACCAGTTCATTTTTTGATTAAAGATAGTCACCAAGCCACCCAAGATTCACAAGCATAGTTCATTGGGGATTATCTCTGGAGATAAGCTACTCTCTGTTCTTTATTTTTTAAATTGGAAAATACATGAGATCATAAATAAAAAAAATAAGGTTAAAATTACCAGAAATATCTTAAGATTTACTATGAAAAAATAGTTACAAAATAATATGCACCCATAATACCATTTTGGGTTTAAACGTGTATGTGGGTGTGTGTATGTGTGCATAGGAGGTAAAAAAAATCTGCAAGAAAAAGCAACAAAAGATTAAAAATAGTTGTTTTTGTTTTGTGGATTTATGGATGATCATTATTTTATTTATCTCTATTTTCTAGCATTTCAATAATGCATGTGGAATACTTGTATAAAATATCAAATCAATTTAAGTTCCACTACTCCGTGATTACTACTATTAATATTTGGTGGATTTCTTCCTACTCATTAAACACTCTTTGAAAACATGATTTTACTTGTTATATTGTATTTTCTTATATAGACATATTATGATTTCTTAATCATTTCCCTATTGCTTCAAATTTAGGGTTTTTATTTCTATATGTGATTGTCATTATTTAAAACAGTATGATGAAAATTTGGTAGATATTTGACTATATAATTTGCGATTTTCTTAAGATAAAGTAATAGAAGTGAAATTTCTCAGTGAAGATGTATGAATTTTCAAGTCTTTCAATAATTGTTGCCAAACTATTTTCCAGACAGTTATAAAAACTGTTTTACTTTCTTACTCTCTCTGGTAGAAGTTTTAGTTTGAATCAGGATAAATAGTTATATACTAATGGAAAAAATATTATTTTAACTTTTTATTTAAATTAATATTAGTTCCAGGCATACAATATAGTGGCTCATCATTTACATACAACATTCAGTGCTCATCACAAGTGCCCTCCTTAATATCCATCACCTATTTAACCCATCTACTACCCACCTCCAATCTGGTAACCATCAGTTCGTTCTCTATAGTTAAGAGTCTGTTTCATTTTCCCTATGTTCATTTGTTTTATTTCTTAATTCCACATATGAGTGAAATCATATGGTATTTGTCTTTCTCTGACTGACTTGTTTCACTTAGTATAATACAGGATAGTAAAATATATGTGATATACACACATATATGTACACATATCATAGCATTTTTTATTTTAACATAAATACATATGTAGGGGTGCCTGGGTGACTCAGTCAGTTAAGCATCTGACTCTTGATTTCTGCTCAGGTCATGATCTAATGGTTCGTGAGTTTGAGCCCTGCATTTGGCTCTGCACTGACAACGAGGATTCTGCTTGGGATTGTCTTTCTCCCTCTCTTTCTGCCCCTCTCCTGGTTACTCTCTCTCTCAAAAAAAATTTTTTAAAAATGTAAATACATGTGTATTCATTTGCCAGCCCTCTGTTTTATGGTCAAGGGCTTTTCTTTGGTTATGGTCATAACTTACTTGATTTTGCTTTTGTTTAGTGGTATATTGGTAAATTTTTAACAACCACGTAGCCCTGATTGCTGTGCTTGATAATTTTCATGGTGTAAATATTCCCACCATGACCATTTTTAAGCTACTAACATGGCACTGAATGTAGAACAGAAAAGAAACGTATAGCAGCACACCATTATACTATATTTCCATTCATCAGATAGAATAGCTCTAAATAAACTCAAGAGTATAGATAATTGTAAAATGTGGAATATTTAGGAAGGAAGGAGTCTTCAGTGTTTAATAAATTTGTTTTACTTAGTTTTAAGAAGTTTGTCTTAAAATAGAACTTTTTAAATTCTAAGTTTGTATCATTTAATTATTAATGGCAGTCTTAAACAATAGACTCACCAATTCTTGAACACTTGATAACTGGCCCTTGTGAGCCAGCACACACTGGCTCCAGCACATAACTGGTTTTGTCATTTTCTAAAACCACAACATAATGCATCCTCTATGATTTCCAGTTTTGGTTTCTTTGAAGTCAAGAAATCAACCTAAAAGCACTTGTTCTGAAATTTGAGTGTGGAATCCTTCTAGATGTTTATGACTCCTGCTCCCAACCAATCTTTCATGGTTGTTTTGTCCACATCTGATTTGACATATTCATTTTACTAACTTGTATTTATTGAGATGCACTTTAATGTTCATGGAAATAAATATTTTTTCTTTTTGCACTTATACTTTGCCATCACCATTTTACGTAATATACAAAGTACAGCCGGCATCAGCAAGCTTATTAATAATTACAAATGGCTCTTGGTAGACATATACTTCAATTGATAGAAGCAAAAGTGTCTAGGCATCCACAACCATGTGAGTCTCTTCGTTATGTGCATTCAACATGTCATGGGCACAGAGATGTATTAACCAAGTACTGTATTTTGTATTCTGTTTCTTTCAACTGAAGGACAATTCTTTAGTAAAATGCCTCATAATGAGCTGGGTAACTCAGATTTCTGCCCTATTTCTTACAGTGGGTATATATTTTACTAATTTACCCAAGCTATCCCTCCCCCATGACCAATAGGAAGAATTTGTGAGAGGGCTAAGCAGAGTCATAGGGAAGGTATGTCTGAGCTAGTTAGCTCAGGAAACAATCATATCCATGACTCTGTGCTCTAGGGGGTCATTGCCACTGGATTCTAGCCAACTGAGCGAATGAGGCTCTTGACATTGTATTTTTCTTGACATTTTTTTCCTTTCCCTGCTTTGTATTCCACTGATGTAGTTATCAAGTCAAACAATGTGAGAACCCAGATGGTCCTTACAACTCCCAATTCCCTCATTTCATAGAATTTCTCTCAAACTCTGTTCTGGGTCTATGCTTCTCTTACCATATTGATGTGTGTATCTCATATGTAATGTTAAGAGAATTTCCTACAGAAGATTGGCATTTGTGTTATATAACTTGGCATTTTCTTTAAACGTGTGAAGCGATAATTGAGGTTTGAGGATGATAGTATACTTAGGCAACTTCTTCTCTAGTGCTACTTATTAGGAATCTTGTAATCATATTAGAAAGGTAAACGAGACTCTACTAAGTGAAAATGTCAAGACGTATTTGTGAAACTTTCAAATTTCCCCTGAGACTCAAGGTAGCCAAATGACCAAAAGCAATCCAAGAGGTTAATAACTATTCTTTTGTTTTTAAGTAATTATTACCAGAAATGCCATTTCCTTCCTGCTTTCTAGTTGGAGGATTCTTCATAACCTTCTGTAAAAGAGGTTTTATAATTCTTAGAACTTGACATATACTCTGTCTTTGTGTTATCCACTTAAGTTATCATTTTTTTTTCTAATTCTATTAAGTCAGAGAAATGATTTACATCTCATCAAAAGATCTTTATAGGTCATAAGCATTTCAAAGTGTTGACTTTAATGACAAATTTCAACCATTTCATCTGTTAATGCTATTAAAATTCATTTTGTTTCTAGTATTAGTTTTTTAGAATTAACTCAGTAAGTTTTGAACATTTTATCCTTTGATTTTTCCATACACAATTGCTAATTCCAGTCTTATCTTTATTCATGTCACTCTCTCCAGCAGGTAATTTTTCCTTATCAATCATTCCTTCCATTTTTGACAGGGTTCTTTCAGTATGAACCTGAAGTAAAGGTAAAATTTCAGCATGGCTTAAAGGGTTATTCTACTTACTCTATATTATAAGTCAAGATGGGGCATAAGAAGTGATCAGGGTACATAGTGGATGGTGGTAAATGTTCCCTGCTTATAACTAAGGAATCCTGCAAAGAGAAATGTTCCTTAGGACTGAAAAACTTGAAAAGAGATAGCAGTTTGCAATGGCCCAATCGTGAGTCTCTAAATACAAATTATATTATCTTATTCTATTCTTGTGTTGTTGAGAGAATCAGAGTCACATATCTGTCAAGTCACATAGCTCAAGAAGCAGTGCCAGGACTCAAACCTAATACTTTCAGGTGTCAAATTCATCTTGCTTTCTAATTTACAGTTACTATGGCACTAGTAGATAGTAAATGTTACTCTGTGCTGCTTTGATCTGATTGTTCAATTTTGTAAAAGATGATTTCAAAATTTTTTTTAAAATGTAATGTTTATTTATTTTTGAGAGAGACAGACACAGAGTGTGAGTGGGCAAGGGGCAGGGAGAGAGGGAGACACAGAATCCAAAGCAGGCCCCAGGCTCCGAGCTATCAGAGTCCAATATGGGGCTCAAACTCATGACCTGAGCTGAAGTCAGAAGCTTAACCAACTGAGGCACCCAGATGCCCCTCCAAGTTTTTTTTATAGTGACTCAGGCATTTATTTGAGGAGTAGGGAAGATTGGCACCTAGAAATCATAGATCTATTCATTGGCCCCATACACTGAATCCGCAGTGGGAAAGAAAAGAAAAAATTAACACTAGATGTCCAGGAACTGGTCTGATGTTCACAACTATGTCTTATATTAACTACTTCAAGTTGGATTGTCACTAAAGACTAGGTCTTTTTCTCTTCTTGGAGATCACAGAATATTAATACCACACAAGATCACTTTGAGCCTTTGATGGAGTGAGAACAAAACAAGGTCACTGTGCAGACAACTGCACACAACACCATAAACCTCCCCTTCTCTCAGCTAAAATGAATGATTGTTACTTTTTTATCAATTATAGATTTAACCTCATCTAGCCTGCCTTCCTTATAGATAAGATTCATTGAGATATGCAGTCATAGAATTGCCCTAGCTTTCTGATAGCTCTCAATCTAGAGAGAATCACTGCTTTCTGAGACCCTTCCTCAAATTATGCAAACTAATCACAAATTCTGCAATATGTTCTTTCCAACAGCCTCTTTCTGAGATGTTCCCTTTGATGTATGTTCTTCCTCATGGCAACAATAAGCCCAACTACAAGTGTGTTCTTGGTGGCCTTTGAATAGAACTGACACCTAACTCTCATGATACAAAGGGCTTATTTTGTAGCTTATTCTTGCTTGGACTACCTAGTGAACAATTACCCTGATGGAAATGTATAGAGCCCGAGCCCTCTCTCATCATACCAGTGTTACATGACATAGAATCCTGAACTTAATGGACCTTTAGTTTTGATATAAATTTCTGGGTATCCTGCTCTGGCTGCTCTGTGTCCAGTTGTTAGAGACCAGTAGTGATGGTCAGGGCCCCTCAGCCATGTTTACAGCCCCCACCCTTGACAGTATTGAGGTCCTGCCCCCAAACTTTTGTGTACAGACCTACTAGCAACCACCCCTTCCCCTCCACCCCACCCACTTGGCCAGCTCTAACTTATTTTGGAGTCGTGGGTGAATACTGCCTGGGAAGCAGGCATGGTATAACCCTTGCAGTGGCCTATAAATAGGCCACTCCCATCCAGCACCTCTGTCAGCAGGCTGGTCGCAGCTGGCCAACAACAGGCAACCTATTCCTAGAACCAGAGTCTATAAAGAGAGAACTAACAACAACAACAACAAAAATAAGCTGGGCATCATCAGCTGTAGTTCCACTGTTGGATCTTTCTAGAGAGGAGTGGCTCCCAATGAGATGGTAGGATTAATACAAATAACACTGAACATGTCAGAAAACACAGCTTCTGGTTTTTTCTCCATTGGAAAATAGCATTGTGACCACAGTTAAGTTGTTTAACCTCAGGTTTTTAGCTTTAAAATGAGAGATTTCGACACTAAAGCTCTTATAGATCTAACATTGGGTGATTGAAATCCACAGTGGGGATGTCATCTCCTCTCTCTAGTAGGTAATATGATGTAACTGAAGAGTTTTGTGGTCTGAGTCACCCAAAAAAATTTGATTTCAAAAAGATACCTGAAGTACATAAGGGTATAGTTTGTAATTTTCTTCACAAATATTTTCAGACAGATGGCTAGCATAATGGTTTCTGGTGGAAAAGCAGACATTATTAAAATATAATAAGAACCAGGTAAATATGGATGAATTCTCTTAGCTCTGTCTCCAGAGAATCAGTGCTAATAAGTCAAATTAGTCATTTTTACTTAGGAGATATAAGAAGGCATATGGTTACATGCAGTACCAGCTGCCATAAAATTTTGGAGAAAAGTGTTGCTTACAAAACTTCTAGGGAAAATGTTTCATAAGCTTAGTATTTTACGGTTATAACTTACAAAAACAGTTTGCTTCTTTTCTTTTTTTTAATGTGTTTTTTTTTTCTAGGAGAGAGAGAGAGAGAGAGAGACAGCGTGAGCAGGGGAGGGTCAGAGAGAGAGGGAGTCACAGACTCTGAAACAGGCTCCAGGCTCCGAGCTGGCAGTCAGCACAGAGCCCGATGCGGGGCTCGAACCCACGAACCACGAGATCATGACCTAAGCGAAAGTCGAGAGTCAGACACTTAACCAACTAAGCCACCCAGGCGCCCCTACTTCTTTTCTTTATAAACTATATTCTTGGCCTAAATTCTCTTTAACAACAAAGGTTTAGTAGGAAGGAAAACACACAGCTAGGAGAAAAATAAGTTGACTGCCTTCTAGTGGAGTACCTGTTGTACATTGCTTTTTTATGGAGCTGGGATTTTCATGTGAGTCTAAAGTGTGCTGTAATGAAATATATTTAGAGATTTGTTTTCAAGTAAAATTAAGTGTAAGTTTCCATAAAGCTATGTCCCACTGCTTAACCTGCATGCATAGTATGAATTACAATGGTAATCACATTATGTACATACTTTATATGCATAATTTAAACATCATTTCTCATATGCAAGGCTTTTTCATCTTTTGACATCTCCTTCCTTATCATTATTGAATTGTGTATGTGTGTGAATGTAGAGACTAAAGATATTCCATTTACTGTAATTTATTCTTCTTTAGTCTCTCTATTCTTTTGCATTTTTTCACTTAGGTTTTTTTTTAAAAAAATTCCTTGTTGATTTATCTTGTAGATTAAGAGTGTCTTTTTTTCCTTTTTCTTTTAGTTTTTCATTAAAATAAGCCAGACCTATAAAAGAAAGGACAGGGTTCAAAATAAATCCAAATTAGAGATTTACAAGTTTGTATATAAGGGCCATCATTGCAATTGTGGTTGGCCTCAGGCCAAGAAAAAAAATGTGTAAGAATCCATAAGGGACTAGATTAAGGAGAGTGTTTGGAGATAATCAGAAGAGATAGTGGAGTTTTGGAAAACTAACAGTAGAAATTGAGTAGCTACATATAAATGTTTATAAGTATAAATATTTAGAAAGTATTAATTAGAAAATCTATTGATTTTGCTTTTCCAAAGTGCAAACTTAGTGTTTGGGTTGTTAAAGCCACTTGAATATCTTTGTTCTTTAAGATAATTTTGGTTATGAAATTGTAGAAAGCTTTTAAACATACATTACATAGGGGCCTAATGTCCTTAGTTCTGTTAAAACAAAATTACATTTCATTCCTCATCTTATTCATTATCCTAAGACTAAAGTACATTTTATCACATTTTGCATATTATATTGTATATAAACCTAACAGATTATGCATTTTTAAATAGTTGACCTTTGCCATTATTTCAATGGATTAAGAGCAGTGGTTCTCAAAATTTTAAGGATAAAGATTTTTTGTATGTACCAAAATAGTTCTTAGGACTATCCCCTCCTTCACTGTTGCCTCCAAGAAAATAGCTATCATTTTCTATTTTTCTCTTACAATGTCACACAGCTTATATTATCATTATTATAATTATTTTGACTTTCATTAATAACCATAAAACTGTATATAATATAGAATAGTAGCACATCTTATTCACTTAGCATATTAGTGTACACGTGGACTGACAAGCTCTTTGTAAGAATTGATTAGTATCTATAGGTACTCACATTTAGAACCACTATCTTAATGTTTGACACTCTCATTTGTCAACTCCTTGCTTTTGCTGATTTAATTCCCAAAGTATATTATGGGACTTCCTCTCTAAATCTGACCCTATAATTTTAGGTGGGCTGTTACTAAAATGACAGTAGTATGGAATAGCAGTATTGGCCACCCTCCTGTTTTTGCCTTGAAGTTTGTTATGGGAGGTGGATATGTGAAGGCTGGCCCAGATAGTTACTAATTAATGGGAAATGATGAGGGTTGTGTACTGTGTGAGTTGTGTGTTTTGAGCTGAATCAAGGCATTTCCTGCTTAACAGAAAATGAGTTGAAAAGAACAGGGTTGGAGGGCCAAGAAAAAACTCTGGAGAATTAGTTTACACATTGAGAGAAACACAAAGAAATATCAAGTTCAAAGGTAGAATCAGTGTCAGGATTGGTGAGTCAAATGCTCAAAAGTTGAATTTGTAAAAGACTGGAGTAAAAACAGGAACAAGTATGATACCACTTTTTATTTATCTACTTTTGAAATTGATCCAGATTTGGAAGTTCATTTGTAATAAATGGTGAAGGGCTAATTGGCTTACCATTCAATGTTTTCCATTTGGTCTCCCAAAATATATTTAGCTTTAATTAGAAGCTGGAAGTTTAGTTTATTTTCTTTTTAGTAACTTAAAGTCATAATAATTGTTTGATTATACACTATAGGAAGCAAGATAATAGGTGTTTGGACTGAAAATTTCATCTCCTGATTCATAATCCTAAAAGCTAAATTTTATATAGGTTTTCTAATATAAATTAAATAGTTGAACTCTTCTTAAACCCTTTCTTCTCGATTTTCATTCTCACAGAAAAAAAAATCTGTTTTCTGTCTACAGGTTGTCCAAACAACTTCATCCGAATCAGAGGATTCTGTGTAAATTAGTGATCACTACTCTGATGCTACTTTCCTGATGTAAAACCTAAGGAAGGTTCAGATGAACTCCAAAGGACTGGAGAGGAGTTAGGAATATTTTTTTTGTAATATGTTGTACCAGTGGTTGAATACCAAATCATCTGAATATCCAGGGACAAACCTAGAGAAGTGAGTACAAATGGGGCAGTAGAACAAGAGGGGCAGTAGAGCAAGAAGACCTATATTAAGTGAAGTTAAATAGATTTCTTTATTGCATAACTTATCACAGTATTTCATATGATAATGTGAAATGTGACTCTTCTAGATAGGGATAGGTTATGCCCTCCTTTCCAAACTTATTTGATCATTGATTCTGAATATCTGTAAGTGTATGTGGTGGGATAATACCTTACCACACCTGAGTGCTCCATGGAACATGGTTTGGAGAATGCTGCCTTACTAGAAATGAAATTTAAATCAAGTTCAGCTAACATACATTCATATTATTTTTTAATGTAGAGTAGTGGATTTGCTTTAGAATGAACAAAGCAAAAATAATGTAATTTAATTTGTTAAGATCTGTGAAATGATAGGGCACATCACTATGATGTACTAAAACTGAGATGGTTGGATTTATACGATTTCAGAAAATTTCAGATGATATGGTCCTAGGATAGGGGCCACAATAGGAGAGACACACTTTGGCCACTCTGGTTATCAAAGCATGCTCTATATCCGTGTAAATAGGAATCCAAATCTAATTTCAACCAAAGCCTAAGTAATAGCACTGAATTTCCATACTATTCACTTCTTAAATTTAAGTTAATTATTTTCCTTGAGGTGTCACAAAACATTGCTTTAAATTCCAAAATATACTGTGCTCAAATCTCTCCCAGTGACTGCATTTTTTCTAACACAAAGAAAACATATGTGTTTACATTAAAATGCACTGGTTACAGTGCGTTTGAGTGCCTCATTTGATTAAGGGACTGACTTTTGGTTTCAGTTCAGGTCATGATTTCACAGTTTATGGGTTCAAGCCCCACATCCAGCTTCACGCTAATGGCACAGGGCCTGCTTGGGATTCTCTCTCTCCTTCTCTCTCTGCCTCTTTGCTGCTTGCGCTGTTTCTGTTCTCTTAAAATAAATAAGTAAACTTAAATAAAATGCACTGCTTACAAGTCCTATTTACATAACCCAGATCAATGGGTCTGAGGGTACTTTTCTCTATGAGAATTTACAGATGCCATAGTCTTCTTCACTTCTCTCTTGTCACCTTTTAAGAACAAACTTCCTCTTAACTTAGAGTTTAACTTGTGCGGTGGTATGTTTGGTTTTCTGAATTAATGTCAGTGTGGCTTAGTATGCTGAGACATCTGTTCAGAACACAGGTCACTCTCTCATCTAATAACTTTATACTGTTAGATCTGGCTTCAACTTCTCCTTTCTAAGGAAGTCCTAGTTGGCTGCAGGCAAACTTACCAGTTGAGAACATCATGCCATTAAATTTATCTCCACATTGTTTCCTTAATATTTTGAAGGATGGAAGAAGAGATAGTAGGTACGAATAGCTCAATGTTAATGAACTTCCTTGAACAAGTTCTTTATCTGGGGACCTGTGGCCAGCCTCACAAGAAGGCAGATCTGCTACAAAACCAGTTTACTTTGAGGTTTGTTGCTAAGGGTCTCTACTCCTTTCAATACTTGGCATAGTGCCAGGATTTCTTCTGTTGGGAAATTTATTTCCTTATAACTTGAAGATTTCAGTTTCTCAAAAAATGTTTTTACTAAAGTATAAATACCACAAGAAGAAAAGTTATAATAAGGGTTCTTAACCATCTGATAATTTAGCGGATTTGAGTTGACTTTTAGAGCAAGAATGCATCCAGGTATTGTGGGACCTAAAATTTACACAGTTTACAAGAGAACTCTTTAAGAAAAAGAATAGACATTAACTAATAAAAAATTAGGGAAAGGATGTTGGAAAGGATTCAGGCAAGTTAGAGTTCCGAAACCTCATTAACTTCAAGGTACATCAATCTTGGGTGTAGAGTAGTGATTAGGGTGCATTAGAAGCATGTGTGTCTTTACAAATGTAGATTCTCAAGGCCAACTCTTTGTGATTCAATTTCAGAGATCTGAATTGGAGACTTGGATGTCCAGGGGAGTCTGAGTTATATACCTATATAATACATTTTGAGAAACATTGTACAGAATATTAGAACACAGAATAAGCTCTTGAGGAAAGTAGTAGGACCTTACCATTTAGAGAAATGAGAAAATAGGAGGAGGCCAAAGATAACTCTTAAATAAAGCAATGGTACTCATAGCAAAATGGCTCCAGAGTCGTATCCACAATCACCTTTACCCTAATATGGCTCCCTCGTATCCACAATCACCTTTACCCTAATATGGCTCCCTCAGTCTTGTTCTCCTCTGTACTCAATATACAAATTCTCTCACATGTCCACAAAATGAATGTAAGCCACAAAACATCTCAATTTAGTGAATTTACTAACTGTATCTATTTCTTTTGTATACTTAAGACAAAGCAATATGAAATGCAAGCTTTTCTCATAAGGAAGCATTTTTATTATTGAAATGAGGACTCATATGCTGTAATACATATCTACTCTTCCTGGAAAATTTCATGAAGGATAGGTAAGATCTCTGCTATTACTCTCTGCAAGGGGAGTTCTATGCTTATATACAAAGAGGAGATGATGAATGATTCGACAGAAAGAGGGACAGAAAGGCAGTGTCTTTGACTTATGACTCAAGATGGACTCTCCCATATTTGGAAAACTGGATAAACAGGGCTATTAGGAAGCTTTCACTAACATTTGTGGATAGCAGGAGTTTCATAGTTATTTGCCACTTGATCATAACTATTAAAAGTTAGGAAGATATATAGATTGGCATGTTAAAATAATATAATAAGATGTATATTATAAAATATAAGTGGTGGATATACTCATGCTGGCCAGAGTAGCTAAAATAAACAAATCAGGAGACTATAGATGCTGACGAGGATGTGAAGAAATGGGCACCCTCCTACACTGTTGGTGGGAATGTAAACTGGTGCAACCCCTCCGGAAAACAGTGTAAAGTTTCCTCAAAAAATTAACAGTATAACTCCCCTATGACCCAGCAATAGCACTGCTAAAGATTTACCCAAGGGATACAGGAGTGCTGATGCATAGGAGCACATGTACCCCAATGTTCATAGCAGCACTCTCAACAATAGCCAAATCATGGAAAGAGCCTAAATGTCCATCAACTGATGAATGCATCAAGAAGACATGGTTTATCTATACAATGGAATACTACATGGCAATGAGAAAGAATGAAATCTGGCCATTTGTAGCAATGTGGATGGAATTCGAGGGTGTTATGCTAAGTGAAATAAGTTAGGCAGAGAAGGACAGATATCATATGTTTACACTCATAAGTGGAACAGAAGAAACTTAACAGAGGACCATGGGGGAGGGAAAGGAGAAAAATAGTTGGGGAGAGAGAGGGAGGCAAACCATGAGAAACTCTTGAATACTGAGAACAAACTAAGGGCTGATGGGGACGGGGGAGAGGGGAAGAGGGGTGATGGGTATGGAGGAGGGCATTTGTTGGGATGAACTTGACAATAAACTATAAAAGGAAAAAAAAGGAATATAAGTGGTGGATATATGAGCAATTAAAAAAATTACAGCATGCCTTCCAAACACTAAATACTTCATGTATATTATCTTATTTATATGATACGATATAGGTGTTAATAGTCTCATCTTACACATGTGGAAGTTTAACCTCAGAAAAACTTACCTAAATACATACCGTTAATAAATAGTTGAATTATGATGTGAACTCAAGTTTGTCTGACTCCCAAAGTTTACAACAGCTGAAAATACTAACTTCTTCTGGGCAATCTTATACACGTAGGTACTGAACTTTTCTCAGTTGGAAAATAATCAGGTTTAATTAAAAAATATTTCTGTTTAGCTGGTATCACAGTAGTGAGAGCCATGGTTGATAAGAAACAGTGTAGTTACTGGATACTATGATCATATGCTTATACACACAACTTATACACACATCTGAACTGTATGCTTATACACACATCTTATACACACACCTGAACTGCATACTGCATACTAAAGAGTCATTTTATTCAGTTCCCCATAGAAATGAAACCAACAGGGTGTGTGTGTGTGTGTGTGTGTGTGTGTGTGTGTGTGTGTGTAAAGAGATTTGTTATAAGGAATTTAATCATATGATTATGGAAGTTGGCAAATCCAAATCTACAGTGTGAACTGGCAGACTGGAAATCCAACAGAGCCAATGGTGCATATGAAGTCCAAAGGCAGTCTTTGAGAATTCCAGGGAGGCTGGTCTTTTTATTCTATTTAGGCCTTCAGCTGATTGGATGAGGCCACTCTGATTATGGAAGACAATCTGCTTTAGTTGCAAGTCAATAATTTAATTGTTAATCTCATCCAAAAACACCCTCCAAACTGACACATACAATTAAACATCACAGCCACATAAGTCATGGTCTCCCCTTTTCCATTGTGGAAGACTAGCTTTGTGTAGGGCATCTATTAGAATCAGGTGCCTAGAATATGGAAACTTTCTATAGCTGGCAGAGACCATCTGATCCTGTTTTGGAATATTCAGAAACAACCCAGCAGAAGTAGGTCCTAAGTGATTTCTGTCCATTAGATTACTATAATAAGCATTGGCATGCTTCCCATCAGTCACAGTATGGAGATATCCATATGACTTTTTCTGAATTCCTGTTGCTCCCTGAAGCCAAGTATGATTTATCTTCCCTATTGATAGACTATCACTTTATTTTTTTACATTTGTTGTGTGGTTAATCAAATTATATGCTCTAATGTAGGTAGTTCTAAACAGGTTTTATGTTCACCTCTCCATCTCTTCTGCAACAGTCACTAATTTATCAGCCATTTGATAGCAGGGTTGTGTTATTTATCTTTATGTCCCTCATTGCATGTAGCCATGGCCCTTACTCATAGTAGGTGCTCAAAGGATATTGGTTGAAATTACTTGGAATGTTTTTGTGGGGCTCCAAAAATATGTTGACCAGGGGCTATTTGAAGCAAATAGAAAGATACAGTTCTCTTAAACTACAACCTGACCATAAATTTTTAATTTTGTTCTTATAGCTCCTCCTAGTGGAAGGTAGTAAAATCTCTTGGCTATAGGATTACTTGTACCATTACTGCTGGAAACAAGAACTACCACCAGACTAAACACAAACCCTTTGTAGGAATAATATATTTTTTAAGTTAAAACATTTTTTTTAGATTTATAGCTGGGTCCTAAATTTCTAAAATGTCTATTTAGCTTCTTTTAGAAGCAGCTTGGATTATTTTGGGGAGATTTAATTTTTTTTTATTATTAAGGTTTTAATGTTTATTTATTTTTGAGAGAGAGTCAGAGAGAGAGAGAGAGAGCATGAGCCAGTGAGCGACAGACAGACAAGGAGGAGATTTAATCAGACAATATTGACCTGAACCATGGCATTCCTTATAGGCATAGTGCTAAGAAGAGAGCTATTTGGCTAATTCTTAGAACTTAAGTAGGGTGAATAACAATCTTTCTCCATCTTCCTGAGCTCCATCCTACACTACAGCCCAGCAAGGAACCTGTGAGTTGCTGCAGCATGCCTCTGGCTCTGTACATCTCTCATCTTTTCTTCTTAGACCTCATCAGTACTTTTGCTTTGGTCCTGATGTACAGGTCAGTTTGTTGCAGTATGCCTGATTGATTTATGTGGCTTAAGAATCCCTTAAACTTAGGCTTTTGGTAGTCTATACTTCAGATAAAGGACAATATTTTTTAATGTTTATTTATTTTGAGAGAGAGAGATAGAGCGTGTGTAGAGGAAGGGCAGAGAGAGAGAGAGATAGAGAACCCAAGGCAGGCTCTGTGCTGTCAGCACAGAGGTCAACCCAGAGTTCAAACCCATGAAATGTGAGATCATGATCTGAGCTGAAGTTGGACACTTAACCAAATGAGCCATCCAGGTGCCCCCAAAAGACAATGTTTTTGATTTTCACACTTTTAAAAATTGAACTCATAACCTCTTGTCTTTAATTCCAAGTTTTGAGGAGCTGTCTGGATATTATGTATGCATGTTTAATAATTCATACTCCTAAGGTTTTGAATTTCTTCTTCACTGAACTCTGTTCCTTTAAAGGATTTTAGAAATATTAAAAATAATGTAATAAGGTTTTGCAATGTCTGCTTTCAAAAGGTTGATTATAGCAGAGTTTTTTTTTTTACCAACTTATTCACAGAACTGCACATTCCCCAAATGTAAAGTATTTAGAGTAAAAAATATTCAAATAGAAAAAAATTTTCCTTCTTTGCTGTTAAGAAAATAACTATTTGACCATTGATCCATACCAGTGAATGTGATACTCCTTAGCTTTTCTGAGGTTACACATAACTTGTCTATCCAGCTTGATAAACTGTGGAATAGGCTTCATGGAAGACAAAAATCTGAGTGAACCTTATAACATGAATCATCTCTAGCTACAAATTTGATATAGTGTTTGCTGGAATTGACAGCAAAAGGCAACTTTAATCCATGTACTAGTGCAGCAGTGCTTTCATTCATCCCTTTACAACTACATGACTTGGAATATATTTGTGTTTTCATTTTATTTCAGTATCTTTGAGCAGACAACATGGCACCTTTTGATACATGACATAGGTTTGAAGCAATACAATTTATACCTTGCAGTGTAACTCATTAGAGAAGCAGCTCTAGGTTAGGACTTTAGTCTTAATACCTGAAACCATAAAACATAAAATCATATGGTAGGCATAAAGACTATTATGTATGGTTGACTTAGTTAACTGTAACTTCTGTCTTTCTTCTAGTTGTATTCTGCTTTGTCAGGTTCTGTTCTGTGCTCTTGGACAAGCTATATGATTTAATTTTTTACTCTTAATTATGTGGGAGTTAAGTATACATTGCTAAATTTGCCAAGAGTTAAATATGTATTCTATTTTTCATTCAAACTAGTGATTTCACTTTTGATTACTATGAGATAATTAGAGATGAAATTTCTGTGGTTGGTGGCAAATGCCATCAACAGCTTAAAATTTTTGGTATCAATTATTACACTCACATATTTATTGGAGAAAAATAATACAAACTACAAGTGATATTTCTTTCAGAAAAAAAACCCATAATTTGCTAAATTATTTATCCTGATTTTGAGAAGAATAAAAGAGAAAGAGATAGTTAATATTTATTTACTTCTGTATACAAATGTCATTTGCTCCAATGCCCATATGTAATAAATAATGGGGTTTTGGTGTCGTGGGGGTCCAGAGCCTACAGCCAAGAAAGATTTCTTGAGGTGCATTTGGTGCAAAAATGTCATTTTATTAAAGCACAGGACAGGACACATGGGCAAAAAGAGCTGCACTAGAGTTGTGAGGAGATACTGGTAATATACTATGGAGCTGGGAGAGGCTGAGAACAAACTGAGGACTGATGGGTGGCAGGAGGAGGGGGGGTGATGGGCATGGAGGAGGGCACTTGTGGGGATGAGCACTGGGTGTTGTATGAAAACCAACTTGACAATAAACTATTTTAAAAAAAAAGACCAAAGGGAGTTTCTTAAAGGGATTTTCATATGCTAAAGAAGACTCACAGATTACTGGAGGCCTAGCTACTGTGAAGCTAGGTTGTTTTTCTCTCTAGCAAAGCATTAACATTAAGACAGTAGGGAGTTCCTGGAGAAATGTTATACTCTGTATTTGACTCAAGTATTTGTCAATGGGCTGCAGGTTATAAGGAAATTTAATTTTACCTGCCATTTCCTTCTTGCTTTTGTTCCCCACATTACTATGGAGGGGAGGGGGATGTTGGGCCTATAGGTTTCTAGAGATTAAGCTATCAATAAGATTGCCTTTTTCTTGTAATTTACTAAGATATTTGTAAACAGCTGGAGACTCATTTCATACATGACTGTGATTTCTTATTAGTTAACCATTTTTCCCATTTTCCTTTGCTCTTGGGCAGCCAGCGGTGTCTGAGGAATGTCACACATATCCTACCTAGGAGGGAATGGTTTGTGGGGTGTCATATTGCCTTATGCTCCCTTATCAATAAATATTTAACATTTTTCTTATGTGTACTCTTTTCAGTGTGTTGACAACTGGTTAAACAACAAAATGTACATAAGCATATGTATTATTGTTAGTTTGTATTAATGACTAAGTTATAACCACACAATTAAGCATTTTGCCAAGTTGTGTTTGAGGGTCCTGCTGGGTTCTTTTGTATATGAGGAGAGCTTTCTTTCTGGGCAGTTAATTAGTACTTGTCAGAGAAGTCAAGTTTGCTGGCCTGGATACTAAATCCATCTTTGGATAAGTGGTAGAGTCTTTGTCTAATTGACAGCTATCTACAACATACAGCCTCTAAGTGACAGAGTAAATTTTAGAGTAAAAAATGCTACCAGAAAGGTAATAGTTAATATGGAATTGTAGTTTAGTGGAGGAAAAACAATTTTCTCTCTACCCTTCTGTGTTCTTATCTGAGACCCAATCTTATAGTAAAAGACAGACTAACAAGAAGAAAAAGCTAACAGAAGTTTAATAGAATGTACAACACTTGTATCCACAAGAGATGCCCAGGAAAACTGAGTAACTTCCTGAAATGACTGAAGTTACCACCTTAAATGCCATTTCCAGCTAAATACAAAGAAGATGTTGAGGGACAGGGGACCTTTATGGGACTTTCCCAGAAAAAGCACAGTAAGCAAAGTTAAGGTTGTTATGCAGATTTAAGTTGGTGCCTTCTCCAATGACAAGAGTTTCTGGAGACATTCTTTTTTTTCCTGATACAGAGAGGGAGACACACACACAGATGGAGATTTCCCTTATAAAAGTAAAAATGTCCCTTACAAAAAGGGTAACTTCTACTAGGTTTTCAGAGCTTCTTTCATGTCTGCTGTTTTTGTTTTTTTTTAATAATCAGATCAAAGCAATCCCATTGTTAAAGAGATATTTTTTGGGATGGTATATTCTGCTCCCCTTCATCAGATAGGAGGTATTAGTGCTTGTATATATGGATATTTTGGGGGAAACGGTTGATTCCCTTTGATACAGACTTTAAGTAGTCATGTTACAGAATCTGGTCTGGATCACCTGGCAGAAGAACCAAGAGGCACTTAGAGATCTTGGAAAGCAGGAGGTTTATTTTACACAGGTGGGCTCAGAGGAGATAACTCTCCAGAGATCTGAGCCCTGAGCATAACCAGAGGTGACAATTTATAGTCTGTTCATGTGGCAAGCAGAGTGGGAAGGAAAATCTGGAATGGGAGTCTTCGGGCAGGGACCGGAATTACCCTATCAGTCCTGTCAGCCATCTTATAACAGATTTTTCCTATCATTCCCCCCTTTGATACCCCTTTAAAAAAATCTAGTTTGTATTAGAGGGCACCATCTTTATTTACTATGTACTCATTCTTTTTCTTAGTTCCCTGACTTTTCTTGTGACTATTCCTGACTGGTTTACAAAGTAACAACAATTTTCTCTGAAGAAGATGCAGGTGTCTCTTTTCTCGGCAGTAAGAAGGTCAAGTGCCCATCTGTTCTGGAGGGCAACTCCTTCCAGGGAAGTTATTTGGCTCTATAGGGACACTAGGGAGTCAGCCACTTGTTAGTCCCACAGAAGAGCCTATGCCTCCTATGCCAGTCCCTATCCCCATGGCTACTTCTGCCCCTATGAGTATGGTAGCAACACTGCTTGTTTAGCCTGAAACTTAAGGCTGAATGTTAATCTAAGCACCAACTTTTATCCTGAGAATCATTAAACTCTTTTTCTTGAAGTGTGAGGCACATACATTAGTACAAACACTTCCCCAAAATGGCTTTAGCAACCTTACTGGGAGGCGACCCAACAGACTGAAAGAGGTTACACCACATTTAAGCTTTAAAACCCCTCAGATGATTCCACTGAAGGTGCCCTACTCTTACAAAGATTAGAGGCAATCAATACCAACAAAACATCCTATCCATAAGAACAAGGTGAGTGTGAACATGCATCTCTTTCTGTTTCCACAGTTTTCTGGGGCAACTTCTGCCAATCCAACGGCAAAGAGTAAGGCAGTCTAGTTAGCTTATTGGACAGGCGATTCCTCAAGCTTCTGCCATGTGTAGACCAGCCAGCTTCCGGGATGTGGCTGGAGCAGGGCTGAAGATCAGACTTGGGTCAGTCTCCCAAATTTGGGACTCCTCAGGATTGGCCCTCTTGACTCTGGAGTGGTGGACCCACTGGATGGGTCTAGTCCATGTGGTTTGAGAGGGTCTTTTTCCAGTTTTTTACCTAGAGTGAGTTCCCTGGTGAGAGGGGGTGTTCAGGGGATCTTAAAGAGATTGGGGCCCTTTCAGAAGCAGGAAGAAAAATTGAGTTCCTGGTGTACAATGGACATGCAGGAGGGCCAGGGTGAACAGGTCTGGCCATGGGAGGTCTGATTCCTGAAAGTACGTGGCTAAGTTTCCCTTGAAGGTGCAATTCATCTTCTCTACTTTCCCGGAGCTTTGAGGCCTGTAAGCAGTCAGCCAGGAACACAGGCCTGTTATTGCTATAGGTTGTGGCTGGTAAGCCTAACTGGGGAACAATTTCTTCTTTGAGTTCCTGGTGGGGGGTGTGGCACAGATAAGGGAGGGAGCTATGTCTACCTCCATATTAGCTGCTATCTTGGCTGCTTTGTCTGCTAGACGATTTCCTTGTGCTGTAGGGTTGTCTCCCTTTTGGTGTCCTTTCCAGTGTAGACCTGTAACTTTTTTTGGAAGCCAGGCAGCCTCAAGAAGCTTTAGTATTTCTTATTTGTACATTGCCCCATGTATGTGTAGCAAAGGCGTACCGGGAGTCGGTTGACTTGCTTGTCTTTGCTAATGGTAAGTGCTCAGATTAAGGCATGTCACTGCATACCTTGCCTTTTGAACACCCTCTGTGATGAAACTGCTACCATCACTGAACAAGTTGAGGTCTGGATTCTGTAGGGCCTGGTCACGCAGATATGGGCGGCTTGCAAATACTCTGTAAGTCACCTCAGAACAGTTATGATCTGGTTTCCCTTCCTCAGAAGGTTGGAAATTAGCAAGGTTAAGTGTCCACACTGCTTTAAGAGTGAACTGTGGATTCTCACAGAGGAGTCCCTGGTATTGTGCTAGCCAAGATTTGGAGAGGCATGAGAGAAACTACAGCATGAAGGACCTTGATATTTAGTTCTTGTCCCAGGGTGAGTTTATCTGCCTCTTTAATGAGCAGAACTGTGGCCGCTAGTGCCCTATGGCATGGTGGCCATCCTGCCACTACTAGGTTCAGCCTCTTTGATAGGTAATCTACTGGTCGTTGCCAAGGGTCAATGGTCTGTGTGAGAACACCAAAGGTGACTTTTTCCTTCTCATGCACAAAGAGATTAAAAGGCTTTTCTATATTTGGCAGGCCAAGAGCTGGTGCTTCCCCAAGGTGGTCTTTATTCTCTAGGAAGGTGGTTTAGGCCTCCTCTGTCCAGACAGGGGGTTATCAATCTGGCCTTAGTACTCTCTTTTCTTGGGTGAGGAGGAAGCCTAAGTATCAGACTTGCTTTTGGCAGGTCTGTGCCTTTTTGCATGGGACCGATAGGATACCCTGAGTCTGACAGGAGTTGGAGGAGGGTTCTTGTGCCCTCTACAATTTTCTCGGGTATTGCTGGCCAGGAGAAGGTCATCCAAATACTGGAAAAGGATGTAAAATGTGGCTTCCCTTGGAAAGCTGGTGAGGTCTCCAGCCAGTGCCTCCCAAAAGAGGGCAAGCAAGTTTTTTGTATTTTTGTTTTGTTTTGTTTTTTTGATGCCCTGTGTCTGGTTCAGTCCATTCAAAGGCAAACAAGGTTCACTCTAGGTGGCCAAGCAGAGGCAGAAGGCATCCTTTAACTTAAGGCAGCTAAATCAGCTGGCAGAGTATGGGATCTGGCTGAGGAGGGTATACGGGTTTGGGGCCACCGGGTACAAGGTTTGAACTGGTCGGTACACTCCTCCCTGCTTCTTAACTGGCAAGAATGGGTATTCCAGGGTAATTGACATTCAACAACAATGTCTGCTTTTTTTGGATGCCTGCCCTTGCCTCTCATGGGAGGCAATATGTCACTGTCTCTGTGGCTGAGCCCCTGGGATTAACACTACAATGAACGGGGCCCAGTTTTGGGCAAGTCCATGGGGGGTGTCCTCAGCCCATAAAGTGGGGAAGGCAGTTCTGAATTCAGGTGGGCCACTTGGTTGGGCCTGGGCACAGAATAGTTTCCATTTGGATCTATTTGGGTGCTGGTGCATCCCATTGGCTCAAATGTTGCTTGGGCCCCCAGCTTTAAGAGAGTAACCCAGCTGAGGAGAGGGATAAGGCACTCAGATAGGTAGAGGAACTCATGCTGTACCGTGTGACCCCGAGTTCACATAATAGTCATAGTTGGGCCCCATATTTTTATTTTGTCTGTAGGCTAATGGGGGCCAGTAAGAAGTGAGCCTGGTTCCCCTCAATCTGAATCTATTCCTGCTAGGCCTATGAGGTCTTTTTTTGCAGAGTTCTTGTGCCTATCGGCTGGGTTTCTGGGACTTTCCCAGGTTGGGATATTTATTCTTTTAATGTGTTTTGTTCTTGAAGTAGACTCATTGATGCCTTGGTGAAGAGGTTCCAGGCCTCCTCCCTTTTGGCAACTGGACCTTCCCTGTCCTTTTGTCATGGGTCTCTTGTGCCTCAGGGTCAAACAGGGTTTAAGCCTCCGATAGCCTCTCATAATAATCCCCACGAGATTCCCCTTCCTGCTGGGCATATTCATGGGCCTCTTAGCCTCTGCTGGGATCCTCTGGAGGAGAGCCTCTTGGTGCCGGCTGTGGACCGGCATCTGGAGAGTGCCTGCTCCTGGCCAAGGGCACAATCTGGCCACTGGTACCGGAGAGAGAGTATCTGCTGAGTCCGGAGGTGCTGGGGAGACTGAACGTGGCAGAGCATTGAAAACTAGAAGGTTCAACTGGCGGGGCAAAATTGGTTCTTTCTCTGAATCACCGGTGAGAATTTGTAGAGGTCAGGATTTCTGTTGACCATTATTGGGCCAATTTGTTGAGACAACTAACACCCTAACCTGTCCCTGTTTGTTGCAGGTAAATCACACCCAAGGGGGAAGGGTTTGGGCAATCTCTAACCAGGAGTTGCTATACAGGAAATGATCAGGGTAATCTGGGTCTCTTTCGACAACATGTAGATGTGGCAGATGGTTGGGACACTTAAGGTTCCCTCCAAGGGCCATTCTGACTCATCTAGGGTCCTTAACTTGCAGGGGGTTAGCTTAATTCCATATCTCCCAAAAACCCCTTCTTTGCACAGTCCCAACCCTATAATGTTCACCCGTGAGGTGGTGTTGCAAAGACAGACAAAGGGGTAGGAGGTGTCTTCTCTAATGAAACCAGTCAGATGCCCATCTGGCCATGTTCTGTAGGAACTTGGGTGATGTTTAGCCATAGTGGTCTCAGCTTTGTGATTTATGATTGGAAACTATTCGGATACTGCCATTGACTGTATGCCATTCATCATGGAATCACAGATGGGCCCACTCAGACTCCATAGGCTTTTGGGGACCTAAAAGGTGCCCACCCATGGAGCCATAGAATCGAACTTGGCAGGCAAGCCAGACTGAGTCTCACATTCACACTCACATACACACATGAGGTTATTATATTCCCTCCCAAAGAATTCCTACAGATGAGACCACTGAGGTCTCCAGGGAGAGATCAGCTCCCATTTCCACCACTGTGGATGGGCCAGACAGAATTGGATCCCTGTAACAGAGAGACCTCAGAAGTCTCTGGGGAGTGACCAGGTCCCTCTTCCACCGCTATGGGTGGGTCAGTGGGGCCCATGCAGATTTGTTTTTTATTTCTTTCATATTTATTGTCACGTTGGTCTCCATATAACACTCAGTGCTCATCCCAAGTGCCCTCCTCCAAGCCCATCACCCCCCCTTCCCCTCTCCCCCACCCCCATCAGTTTTTTCTCAGTATTCAAGAGTCTCTCATGGTTTGCCTCCCTCGCTCTCCCCAACTACTTTTCCCCTTCTCCTTCGCCATGGTCCTCCGTTAAGTTTCTCCTAACTGACCTATAAGTGAAAATAAATGGTATCTGTCTTTCTCTGCCTGAAATAATTCAGTCAGCATAACACCCTCAGATTCCACCGACATTGCTACAAATGTCCAGATTTCATTCTTTCACATTGCCATGTAGTATTCCAATGTATAGATAAACCACATCTTCTTGATCCATTCATCGGTTGATAGACATTTAGGCTCTTTCCATGATTTGGCTATTGCTGAGAGTGCTGCTATGAACAATGGGGTACATGTGCCCCTATGCATCAGCACTCCTGTATCCCTTGAGTAAATTCCTAGCAGTGCTATTGCTGGGTCATTGGGGAGTTCTATTGTTCATTTTTGGAGGAACTTCCACATTATTTTCCAGAGCAGCTGCACCAGATTACATTCCGACCCAAGAGTGTAGGAGGGTGCCCATTTCCCCACATCCTCGCCAGCATCTAGAGTCTCCTGATTTATTCATTTTTAGCAACTCTGAGCACTGTGACGTGGTATCTCAGTGTGGTTGTGATCTGTATTTCCTTGATGAGGAAGGATACTGAGCATCATTTCATGTGTCTGTTGGCTATCTGGATATTCTTTTTGGAAAAGTGTCTGTTCATGTCTTCTGCCCATTTCTTCACTGGATTATTTGTTCCTCAAGTGTGGAGTTTGGTGAGTTTCCTTAAAGATTTTGGATACTAGACCTTTATCTGATATGTCATTTGCAACTATCTTTTCCCATTCTGTCGGTGCCTATTAGTTTTATTGTTTCCTTTGCCATGCAGAAGCTTTTGATCTTGATGAGGTCCCAAAAGTTCATTTTTTATTTTGATTCCCTTGCCTTTGGGGATGGGTCAAGGAAGAAATTGCTGCGGTTGAGGTCAAGGAGGTTGTTTCATGTTTTCTTCTCTAGGGTGTTGATGGTTTCCTGTCTCACATTCAGGTCCTTCATCCATTTTGAGTTTATTTTTGTGTATGGTGTGAGAAAGTGATCTAGTTTCATTTTTTCTGCATGTTGCTGTCCAGGTCTCCCAGCACAATCTGTTAAAGATGCTGTCTTTTTCCAATGGATACTCTTCCCACTTTGTCAAAGATTAGTTGGTCATGCATTTGTGGGTTCAATTTTGAGTTTTCTTTTCTATTCCATTGGTCTATGTGTCTGTTTTTGTGCCAATACCATACTGTCTTGATGATTACAGCTTTGTAGTAGAGGCTAACGTCTGGGATGGTGATGCCTCCCATTTCCGTTTTCTTCTTCAGTATTACTTTGGCTATTCGGGGTCTTTTGTGGTTCCGTACAAATTTGAGGATAGTTTGTTCTAGTTTTGAGAAGAATGCAGGTGCAATTTTGATTGGGATTGCATTGAATGTGTAGATTGCTTTCGGTAGTAATGACATTTTAACAATATTTATTCTTCCGATCCATGAGCAGGGAATGTTTTTCCATTTCTTTGTGTCTTCTTCATTTTCCTTCATAAGTTTTCTATAGTTTTCATCATAAAGATTTCCTATATCTTTGGTTAGGTTTATTCCTAGGTTAGGTTTATTTTATTTTTTATTTTTATTTTTTGTGTGTGTGCAATTGTGAATGGGATCGGTTTCTTGATTTCTGTTGCTTCATTATTGGTGTATAAGAATGCAACTGTTTTCTGTATGTTGATTTTGTATCCTGAAACATTGCTGAATTCATGGATTAGCTCTAGTAGGCTTCTAGTGTAGTATGTCGGGTTTTCTATGTAGAGTATCATGTCATCTTTGAAAAGTGAAAGTTTGACTTCCTCTTTGCCGATTCTGATGCCTTTGATTTCCTTTTGTTGTCTGATGGCTGATGTTAGGACTTCTAGCATTATGTTAAACAACAGTGGTGAGAGCGAACATCCTTGTGTGTTCCTGATCTCAGGGGGAAAGCTCTCAGTTTTTCCTCATTGAGGATGATATTAGCTGTTGGCTTCTCATAAAAGGCTTTTTTGATGTTTAAGTAAGTTCCTTCTATCTCTACTTTCTGGGGGGTCATTATTAAAAAGGGATGCTGTATTTTGTCAAATGCTGTTTCTGTGTCTATCAACAGGATCATATGGTTTTTATCTTTTCTTTTGTTAATGTGCTGTATCACATTGATTGATTTGCAAATATTGAACCAGCCCTGTAATACAGGAATGAATTCCACTTGATCATGGTGGATAATACTTTTTATATGCTGTTGAATTCTTTTTGCAAGTATCTTGAGGATTTTTGCATCCATACTCATCAAGGATATTGGCCTCTAGTTTTCTCTCTCTCTCTCTCTCTCTCTCTTTTTTTTTTTTTTTTTGTTTTGTTGGGTCTTTGTCTGGCTTGGGAATCAAAGTGGTGCTAGCTTTGCAGAATGAGTCTGGAAGTTTTCCTTCCATTTCCATTTTTTGGAATAGCTTAAGAATGGGTATTAACTCTGACTTAAGTGTCTGGTAGAATTCCCCAGGGAAGCCATCTGGCCCAGGGCTCTTATTTATTGGGAGGTTTTTGATAACTGATTCAATTTATTCACTAGTTGTGGGTCTGTTCAGATTTTCTATCTGTTCCCGTGTGAATTTTGGTAGTGAGTGTGTGTTTAGGAATCTTCCCATTTCTTCCAAGTTGTCTAGTTTGTTGGCATATATTTTTTCATAGTTTTCTTGGATAATTGTTTTTCTGAGGGATTGGTTGTAATCATTCCATCTACATTCATGATTTTGTCTATTTGGTTGCTCTCCCTTTTCTTTCTGAGAAGCTTGGCTAGACGTTTGTCAATTTTGTTTATTTAAAAACAACAACAACAACAACAACTCTTGGTTTCATTGATCTGTTCATCTGTTTTTTTTTTTATTCTATATTGTTTCTTACTGCCCTGATGTTTAATATTTCTCTTCTTCTACCAGGCTTGGGGTGCTCTTGTGGCTCTGCTTCTAGTTTCTTCAGGTGCGCTGTTAGATTTTGTGCTTGCACTTTTTCTAATTTCTTGAAATAGTCCTGGAGTGCAATGTACTTTCCTCTTAGGACTGTCTTTGCCGCATTCCATAGAGTTTGGATTGTTGTATTTTCATTTTCATTTGTTTCCATATATTTTTAAATTTCTTCTCTAATTGCCTGATTGGCCCATTCGTTCTTTAGTAGGGTGTTCTTTAACCTCCATGTTTTTGGAGGTTTCCCAGACTGTCTCCTGTGATTGATTTCAAGTTTCATTGCATTGTGATCTGAAAGTGTGCATGGTATGATCTCAATTCTTTTATGTTTATTGAGGGCTGCTTTATGTCCCAGTATGGCATCTATCTTGGAGAATGTGCCATGCACATTTGAGAAGAAAGTGAATTCCATACCATCTTGATGTAGATATATATTCTAACTATATCTGTTAAATCCATCTGGTCCAATGTGTCATCAAGTCCATTGTTTCTTTAGTGATTGTCTGTCTAGTTGCTCTATCCATTGCTGTAAGTGTAGTATTAAAGTCCCCTGAAATCAGTAGATTCTTATCCATAAGATTTTTTCTTTTGAAAAATTTTTTAATGTTTTTTTTTTTTTCTGATAGAGGGAGAGACAGCATGGACAGGGGAGGGTCAGAGAGAGAGGGAGACACAGAATCTGAAACAGGCTCCAGGCTCTGAGTTACCTGTCAGCACAAAGCCCGATGCGGGGCTCAAACCCACATACCATGAGATCATGATCTAAGCCAAAGTCAGACAGTAAACTAACTGAGGCACCCAGGTGCCCCTCCATAAGATTGTTTCTATTTGTGATTGGTTTATGTACTTGGGTGCTCCTGATTTTAGTTTGTAGACAGTTACAATTGTTAGCTCTTCCTGATGGATAGACCCTGTAGTTATTATATAATGCCCTTCTTTATCCCTTGTTACTGCCTTTACTTTAAAGTCTAGTTTGTCTGATATAAGTATGGCTACTCCAGCTTTCTTCTGACTTCTAGTACCATGATATTTATTTATCCATTACTTTTGATCTGAATGTGTCCTCTGGTCTAAAATGAGTCTCTTGTAGACAGCAAATAGATGGATTGTGTTTATTTATCCATTCTATACCCTATGTGTTTTGATTGGAGCGTTTAGTCCATTTACATTCAGTGTTATTATTGAAAAGTATGTGTTTAGACTCATTTTGTTCTTTATAGGATTCATGCTTACAGTGGTGTCTCTGGTCCCTTGTGTTCCTTGGAACATTTCTCTCATAGAGTCACCTTCAGGATTTCTTGTAGGGCTGGTTTAGTAGTGATGAATTCTTCCAATTTTTGTTTATTTGGAAAGACATTTATCTCTCCTTCTATTCTGAATTACAGGCTTGCTGAATAGAGGATTCTTGGCTGCATATTTTTTCTGTTCATCACATTGAAGATTTCCTGCCATTCTTTTCTGGTCTGCCAAGCTTCAGTAGAAAGGTCTGTCCTCACTCTGATAGGTTTCCCTTTGTATCTTAGGGCCCTTTTATCTCTAGCTGCTTTCAGAATTCTCTCTTTGTCCTTATATTTTGCCAGTTTCACTATGATATGTCATGTAGAAGATCGGTTCAAGTTACTTTTGAGGGGAGTTTTCTGTGCCTCTTGGATTTCAATGTCTGTTTTCTTCCCCAGATTGGGGGAATTCTCTTGTATAATTTGTTCAAGGACTTCCTCAGCGCCTTTCCCTCTCTCTTACTCTTCTGGGATTCCTATGATATGGATATCGTTCCTTTTGATTGTATCCCTGAGCTCTGGAACTCTCCTTTTGTGTTCCTGGATCAGGTTATCTCTCTTTCGCTCAGCTTCCTCTTTTTCTAAATTGTGTCTGCTAAATAACTTATTCTCCTTTCTGACTCTTCAATCCGTGCATTGGAAGCCTGCATTTTACTTTACATCTCATTTATAGCATTTTAACAAAAAAATTTGTTTTGTTTGTTTTATTTATTTCTAGGAGAAAGAGAGAGACAGCGTGAGCAGGGGAGGGTCAGAGAGAGAGGGAGCCATAGACTGAAACAGGCTACAGGCTCTGAGCTGGCAGTCAGCACAGAGCCCGACGCGGGGCTTGAACCCACGAACCGCGAGATCATGACCCAAGCGAAAGTCAGACGCTTAACCGACTAAGCCACCCAGGCGCCCCTCGTTTATAGCATTTTAAAATTCATCACAACTATGTTTAAGCTCCATAGTCTTTGTAGTAATAGTTTCTCTGATGTCTTTCATGCCTTTTTCAAGCCCAATGATTAATTTTATGACTATTGGTCTAAATTCTTGGTCAATTATGTTGCTTATATGTGTCCTGAGCCGTTCTTTAGCTGTCACTACTTCCTGGAATTTCTTTAGAGGAGAGTTCTTCCATTTCATCATTTTGGATAGCTTTCTGTCTCTTGTTAGTTTTAAAAGCTTGTTATGTGTTCTGCACCTGTGAATACTGTTATATTAAAGAAGGCTCATTGACTGCTCAGAGCCTGTCCATTCAGGAAGTGTTCTTTTAATGGTGTCTCTTGGTCTCTCTTGTTGAGACTTTGTTATTTTATTTCCCTACTAATAGTGGTATTTGAGACTCTCCATCATGTGTACTTTGGCTTGTTTTTTGAGGTAGCCCTATGAGGTTGTCCTCTTAGTGGACTCTGTCTCTTTTCCTCCCAGATTCCCACAGGTCAGTGTCCTGTGGCTTCAGGTCTTCTCTGTTTGAGAGATGGGGGGGAGCAAAATGTATGGAGCTACCTCCTTTCCCCCTTTTTGCCTCCCTTATCCCCTGCAGGTGTATTGTCAGTGAGACCATTGAGGTGTCTGGGGAGTGATCAGGTCCCTCTTCCACCACTATAGGTGGGCAGGACAGGACAGATTTCAGGCTCTGGCCTTATCAGTTTCTGACATTGGTTCCAGATCCTCACTGCCAAGTCTCCTCGAGTCCGGTGGGAATGGTTGCAGAGTGGGGCACCTTGAGTCAACCAAGTGGGAGACTGCTGAAATTTAGGCAGGGAATGCCTTCTCTTTTATAATATCTCATTCTGTCACTGCCTTGCCATTTTCCCAAACCGGTGGCAACAATGGGCCAGCTCGGTTGGGTTTCCTGGTCAGGAAATCAAATATTAAGGAATCTGGTCTGGATCATCTGACAGAAGAACCAAGAGGCACTCGGAGATCTTGGAAGGCAGGTTTATTTTACACAGGTGGGCTCAGAGATCAGTCTATAGAGATTTGAGCCCAGAGTATAAGCAGAGGTGACAATTTATAGTGTGTTCACAAGACAAGCAGAGTGGGAAGGAAAACCCGGAATGGGAGTCTTTGGGCAGGGACTGGAATTCCCCTATCAGTCCTGTCAGCCATCTTATAACATTTTCCCCTATCAGTCATATAATTGCCCTGGGAGGAGTTTGGACAAACTTAGATCACTATATTTGTAGGGGAATATCTTATTGATGTGGGACAACAAACAAATGGTAAAGAAAGAATTCTTGGGATATTTTTGGTGCAAAAAGGTGCTTTTCTTATAGCACAGGGACAAAATCAGTGGGCAGAAAGAGCTGCACTTTCGCTGTATGAAGTTGACGGTTATATGTTTAATGTTCAAGTGATCTAAATATATATTAGATCATAAGTATTCTCTTCTAATTTCTATTTGTTAAACTTCTTTCATAAGATTTCTCTGGTGCTTATCGCTCAGCTCTATATTGACTGTTTGTGAGAAGTACAGGCAGTTATGAAACCCTTTAAGAACACAGCAACCAGTACGCATTTGTTCTTTGTTAAAACTCTGCAGGCTATAGGTCAGCCTTCTGGGATAAAGCCTGTATATCATAGATACATATATGGAATACATATATTCCTATATATCCTATACAGGCTTTATCCCTCATCATTCCTACTTGCTATTTAGATTCCTATGTTTATTTCAATGTCAGCCCTCAAATTTGGTGGAGCAAGGAATTCTTTGAAATGTCTCTTAACTTGACTTTTCCTCTTCCTAGACAGCTCTTCACAAAATAATTGCTTGACCTTTTCCTTGTATCCTGTTTCCTAACATGTTAACTTTATGTTGAGGCCTTGGAAAGCAATCCTGTTTAAAGTTTCAATTTGTCCTACCCTCACACACACACACACACACACACACACACACACCGAATATTGGCACACACAGCAAACATATACTGATCCCCACCTATGATCACATGCTCATAATGGCAATATGCAGTGTGTGTGTGTGTGTGTGTGTGTGTGTGTGTGTGTGTGTGTTGCTTATATCCCCAACTAGAATGTCAGTTTCATTAGGGCAGAGAACTTTGTTTGTGATGTTTATTCTTATAGTCCTTGTGCCTGGCACATTTAACAATGAAAAATTTGTTGAATGAATGAAAGGAAGGAAGGACAAAAGAGACGCAAGTAAGCATTAGGGAAGGCATTGATTCCAGGATCCAAAAGTTCTTTCTGCTTTCAAAACGTGGGGCAAAATGATTCAATAATCATTTTTTAAGGATATAATATTTAGGAATACTATGCCTCCTCTTAAATGGAGAGGACAGTAGTCAAATAGAGCTTGCTAAGATGGAGGGACTTGAGTCAGATGTGTTAGTGAAAAAGAAGGATAAAATAATTATCAGAGATGACAAAGAGCATGTCAGTCAAGGATGTTTTGTAATACCCTATTCACTGGAGTAGAAATGGGGGTGGGAAAAAGGACTAGCATGGCAATGAGGGAGGGGAGAGCAATGCAAGAGAAAGAGATGTAAAATATGCAACTAAATTAATTTAGTTATAAAAACAAGAGTTTTCAAACAAATTTGTCAGTGAGCCTTCTTGCTCAATTATAGACCCCAACAATTAAAACCAGAAATAGACAAAACTGTTTCAGTCGTACTCTAACTGAAACCCACTGTAATTATTTCAATCACAATTTCTTGAGGCATTAATGATGATGTTTTGCAATGATCAGATTTCTATTTCCAGGCCAGAAAAGTTCTGATAGCAGAAGAATGTCTCGAAGATCACATCCTTTCCCTGCCCGTGATCACAAACATATACTGATCCCCACCTATGATCACATGCTCTCTGCCAGCTCTCTTGCATGTACCCTCTGCACTCCCCAACCTCTCCCTGTTACTGCAAACACTTGGTGCTCAGGAAGGCACAAGGACACACACTCGGGGAATCAGAAAAGACTGTTTATTTCACACTGGTGCCAGCCCAGTGGAGTCCCCTCCAAAGGCTGAGCATCTGGCTCTGGTTTTACTGGTCTTTTACACATGTGTGCTTCTGGGTTGGGTGAGGCTAATACAGTTAAGCTTCTGGTTTCTGGCAGAAGGCTGATACAAGAGGCAAGCAAGATTGCAGAAGCCAAAAGCATGCAAGGGAAGTACCTGACCTCAGACATCTGGCTGCCCCTTTTTATCTGCTTTTTACCGGGTTTCCTTCTCATCACTATAAAACTCTAGGTGTCCATCTTATCAGCAAAGAGGCCACCTGTAAAGGCCTGAGCCTGCCACCTCCCACAGCTGCCAGCACCTGAAAGAAATTTCTCCCTTTTTCTTTTCCAAAGCCTTGTCTCTTTTAAAGGCACTAACTTAAATCTACATAAGAATTCTTACTCTCCTTGGGGCACCTGGGTGGCTCAGTCCGTTGAGCGACTGACTTTCGCTTAGGTCATGATCTCGCGGTTTGTGGGTTCGAGCCCTGCGTCAGGATCTGTGCTGACAGCCAGCTCAGAGCCTGGAGGCTGTTTCAGATTCTGTGTCTCCCTGTCTCTCTGACCCTCCCTTGCTTACGCTGTGTGTCTCTCTCTCAGAAAAAAAAAAAAATTAAAAAAAGAAATCTTACTCTTCTTTATCTCACTTTTCCTGGTCACCTTTTCACAACTTGCCTCTCCACACCTTTAGCTGAACATGGGATCGAAGTTCAAATTCTAAGCCATTTCTTTGAGTTACTCAGTTTCCCTGGGTTTCTCCCATGTATATATGCAATATACAGTTGGCCCTTAAACAATATGAAGGTTAGCGGCACTGACTCCCCTACACAGTCAAAAATTTTCATGTAAGTTTTGACTCCACTAAAATTCAACTACTAATAGCCTACTGATGATAGGAAGCCCTGATTATTTTTTAAAAATATTTTTATTTATTTCTAGGAGAGAAAGAGAGAGACAGCGTGAGCAGGGGAGGGTCAGAGAGAGAGGGAGACACGGACTCTGAAATAGGCTCCAGGCTCCGAGCTGGCAGTCAGCACAGAGCCCGACGCGGGGCTTGAACCCACGAACCGCGAGATCATGACCTAAGCGAAAGTCGGACGCTTAACCGACTAAGCCACCCAGGCGCCCCAGCCTTGATTATTTTTAATTATTTATTTAATTTATTTAATTTTAAGTTTAATTCATTTAATTTCATTTCATTTCTGGGTTGGGCAGGACTAGTATTGTCAATCTTCTGGTTCCTGGATGCTGGCTGATGCAAGAGGCAAGCAAGATTGCAGAAGCCAAAAGCGTGCAAGGAGAATATCCAGCCTTGGACATCTGGCTTGTCCCTTTTATTTGCATTTACCAGCTTTCCTCTTCAAAGAAAAGCATAAGGAAGAGAAAATAAATTTACAATAAATATCTGTACTGATCAAAAAATATCTGTAAACAAGTTGAGGTGCACAGTTCAATCCTGTGTTGTTTAATGGATTTCTGAAGTGGACATCATTAGCAAACAGCTAAGAAAAATTCTTGACAGGTCTTTGGTGCAAAAAGGTGATTTTATTAAAACACAGGGACAGGATCCATAGGCAGAAAGAGCTGCATTGGGGTTGTGAAGAGTGACTGGTTATATATTTTTAAGCTTGTGGAGGGAGGGGATAGAGGCAAAGTAAGATTCTAAAGAATTTGAAAGCAAGGCTTTCAGGACCTTGAGGGGCTAGCTGCTGTTAAGATCTGGTTACTTTTAGTCTTTTTTAAACAGTTTTTTTTTTAAAAATTATTTCTGAGAGAGAGAGAGACAGCGTGAGCAGGGGAGGGTCAGAGAGAGAGGGAGGCACAGAATTTGAAGCAAGTTCCAGGCTCTGAGCTAGCTGTCAGCACAGAGTCCAACACGGTGCTCGAACCCACGAACCGTGAAATTATGACCCGAGGCAAAGTCTGACGCTCAACCGACTAAGCCACCCAGGCACCCCTACTTTTAGTCTTTAATAAGACGAAAAGATTAAGGCAGTAAGGAAGCCATGAATTGCTTGAGGAGCGTCATGCTCTTCATGTTTCAGGGATCTTTCAGTGAGCTGCAGGGTATAAGGAGATTTAATTTAAGCTACATTTCTCTTGCCTTTGTTTTCCTCATCATTGTTCAAGGCTCAACTGTACATGTTAATAAACTTCTGTTTGTTCTTCTCATTAATCTGTCCTTTTTTATAGGAGCACCAACTGAGAAGTAGAAGAGTATAGGAAAAATAATTTTTCCCTCCCCTACACCAGCATATCATAAAGATTTTTAAAGTGTATTGAAAGGGAAGAAAGTTTTTTCTTCTTTTCTAGATTCTTTGGATGATCTAATAATTAAATTGATGCAAGAGAGACTAACAGGAGAAAAACAAACAATTTTTTTTTTGTATGTCAGCTGTACAAGGATAAAAGACCCAAAGGACAGATAGGTAACTGAGGCTTATGTAAATAACATCCTGAACTAGGAAAAGGGTATGGGTGTAGAGATACAAGGAAAGGAAGGCAGAGGAGATGTTCGGGAGACAACGTTTGCTCTGTTAAATAGTTAAGTTGCTTGGGTAAAAAGGTATTTGGTTATAGTTCTCTTCCTGGTATAGGCTCTATTTCTAATGTAAATCTAAGCAGTTAAGAGGGAGGTAAAGAGGGGCACCTGGGTGGCTCAGTCGGTTAAGTGTCCGACTTCAGCTCAGGTCATGATCTCACAGCTTGCGGGTTCAAGCCCCACATCAGGCTCTGTGCTGACAGCTTGGAGCCTGGAGCTTGTTTCAGATTCTGTGTCTACCTCTCTGTACCTCCCCTACTCACACTCTATCTCTCTCTCTCTCTCAAAAAATAAATAAACATTAAAAATAAAAATTTAAGGGGCGCCTGGGTGGCTTAGTCGGTTAAGCGTCCGACTTTTGCTTAGGTCATGATCTCACGGTTCGTGGGTTCGAGCCCCGCGTCGGGCTCTGTACTGACTGCCAGCTCAGAGCCT
>JAESUZ010003829.1:0-12397 GCA_017311185.1 Proteles cristata cristata
AATTTGTGTTTTAACATTTTTATTATGCAGACACTTGGGTTCTTCAGTTATTAAGTGTCCAACTCCTGATTTGTACTCAGGACATGATCTCATGGTTTGTGGAATTGAGCCCTGCATCAGGCTGCACACTGACAGGATTGAGCCTGCATGACATTCTCTTTCTCCCTCTCCTCTCTCTCTCTGTCTCTGTCTGTCAGTCTCTCTCTCTCTCAAACATCATAAATAAGCATTGAAAAAATTAATATATAGTAGACATATGTATAAGGTCATACTATTGATATATTTTATATCATTTTTATTGAATAATATATGGTAGAAAAAATACCTTAAAGAATAGTAAAATAATTACCCACTATCTAATCCCTAATGTTTTGATTTTTTTGTTTTTCTTTCCTAGCGAGATCTACTTATCATATTTTTATCTAACAATAAATAAATCTATCTAATATGTATCTAATTGTATCTAAAGTGTTTCTTAACATCTTCCTCTTGTCATTCCTGACTGAATGTTGTCATGGCCTAGATATTGGATATATTAGGATATTTAGCAGCTTAACAGGTGTCTAACAATTAGAAAGCAGTAGTATCCCAACTCTTGGATATAACAATCAAAATGTCACCAGACATTGGAAAATATTGTTTGTGGAGTAAAATGACTCCAGTTGAAAATACTGACCTATTTCCATTTATCTATGTATATATAGTAGTTCTATGTGGGAGATGAGTTTGTTTCCAAATATCCTAAATAGAACAGTTTGGATGTATCTTATTTGTACTAGTTTGGCATGCCAAAACCTCTCTCAGGAGAGAGTACATGATCTCTGTTGATTGTGATGATATCTCTATCCAGAACAGATTCTCTAGTAAACCTGGATGGAAAAACACAACCTGACAGTGCTGAAAGAATTCATTCTCGTGGGAATCACACAACGTTCTGAGCTGCAGGCTCCATTGTTTGGACTCTTCCTCATCATCTACATAGTCTCAGCGGTGGGCAACTTGGGCATGATCTCACCAAGGTGGACTCCAAACTGCAAACGCCCATGTACTTCTTCCTCAAACAACTGGCTCTCATTGATCTGGGTTATTCAACAACTGTAGGGCCAAAAATGTTAGTAAGTTTTGTTGTGGAAGAGAACACAATTTCCTATGATTTGTGTGCCACACAGGAAGCATTCTACATTATGTTCATCGTTAGCGAGATTTTCATTCTGTCGACTATGTCCTATGACTGCTACGTGGCCATCTGTAATCCTCTGCTCTATCCAGTCATCATGTCACAGAGGGTGTGTCAGGTGCTGTTGGCAGTCCCTTATCTCTACAGCATATTTGTGTCTCTGGTAGTCACCATAAAGATTATTACTTCCTCCTTCTGTGGCTACAATATTGTCAATCATTTCTACTGTGACCATCTTCCCTTGTTATCCTTGCTGTGCTCAAATAAGCATGAAATTGAATTGATGATTTTGATTTTCTCAGTTTTTAATTTGATGTCATCCCTTCTGATGATTGTTGTGTCTTACCTGCTGATCCTGGCAGCCATCGTCAGGATGAACTCCGCTGAGGGTCGGCACAAGGCCTTTTCTACTTGCGGGTCCCACTTGACAGTAGTCACAGTGTTCTATGGGACTATGATATTTATGTATGTGCAACCTGAGTCCAGTCATTCCTTTGACACTGATAAAATGGTGTCCATATTTTACACCCTGGTGATCCCCATGTTGAATCCCTTGATCTATAGCCTGAGGAACAAAGACGTAAAATATGCTTTCCATAGGCTATGGAAAAAGTTAATCAGTACCTTTTCTTAAGTTTATTGTATAGTCTATTATATACTATGCAGTTCTATGAATTAGATTATCAACAATAAACATTTCTATTCATTCTTTCAGAAGGAAAATCAAGGATAAATGACTTCAAGCTATGTATCTAGAGATTGACTTCTATGTACAGTCATACTTTGAACTCCTCTTAATAAACTGTGAATAAATAACACATATATGTCCCATTCTTGAGGAGAAGACAAGAGTTACAAGAATCATAATTAGGGAGTGTGTTAGTTCAATAGAATGGGTCGGCGGTCTAGAACTGTAACATCAAGCAAAGAGTGTGGGAATGCTGTGTGGGAGTGAAGAAGAATACCTGGTACAGAAAGAGTTAAAATGACTCCTCTGTTATTCTCAACTATCACGGTAAACTTTCCAGTGTCCATGCATCGTGTGTATGCAGGTGAGCTTTTCTGTGAGTACTTTTTTTCTATTGAGCCTAAACAGGCTTCTATGGGTTGATTGTAGTCTTAAGCAGGTTCAGTGGTTTGCACTAACCTGAAGTCATCAGTCATCTGAATTTTCTCCAATGTTTCCATTCCATGAGCCTTCTTTGTGTCCTGATCTTTCCTCATGAGCACCTTTACTTTCATTACTATCACTCCTGAAGCTACAGAGAGTCTATACACTACACACAGGTGCCATTTCTACAGTCCAGAAGATCACCACAGTATCTCCTTTTGTCTAAATGTCCTCATTTGTCTATAATAGTGGGTTTAGCAATTGAATTAATTTTCATGGGGTCTTCCATAGACAATTTTGGATTTTTTAATTTCTCTTACCAGATTGGTCTTGATTCTTTTTTTGCAACCTTTTAAGTTTATTTCTTTATATTTAGAGAAAGAAAGCATGGGGAGGGACAAAGAGATAGTGTTGGGAGCCATTCTGAGCCCAGTAGTCAAGAAAACTCCTGGTGAGGTTAAAGCAAGTTTGTGCAGTCTCTTGCCAATCAAATTACAACTGATATCCACCCCCACTCAATTATTTCTGCTTGAGCACCGAACCCCCAAGGTACCTTGTTGACCAATATTGGGAGTGACTTGTCCCCTTATTCTGGCCCTGGTATGATGATTGCACCTTGTGAAGGAACTTATTGTGGAAACTTCTTTTGATTATGGGAACAGACATCGTGTCTCCAGCAGGTCCTGTTTCCCTCCATACTTTCCCTTGAGCTATGAACAGGCTAATGGCCCTTACTCATAAAAGATTGACCTTTACATGTACAATTCTGCTTCTATGGTTCTGTTAGTCCAAGATGTTATTACAGCTCAACATTAAATCAACGAACCAAAAATGTCTCTCATGCTCTAGCTATTCTAGAAATCATAAAACTAGACACAAAGGTAAATGCACTTTAAGAGGCTATTCTATGTATTGGAAATGAGCTAAAGTCTTTAAAGGTATGTTGGCTCTCCCATGCCATAAAGAATATAACTGGAAAATCAAGTCTTGCCCAGAGACAAAGGAGCCTAACTTAGAGAGAAGGAACAGATAAGAGCAGAACATAAGTTACTACATATCTCTTTGCTGACTGGTGATGTATAGCAGCCCCTTCCTTAAGGCCTACATTCCACAAACACCTTCCCTTACCCTGGCAACTGTGATGAGAATGGATAAGAGTATCTACAAACCTGTAACTTAATCTTAATGTTATTAAAATGTGAACACCCTGTAATTTTCTTAGTTACTGAACCTCACTATAATTGGGGCAGTTCTGTAAAAATACTTCTGTAAAACCTGTTTCTGTACTTTCCAAAAACATCTTATCACAGAGAACTATCCGTTGTAAAAATCCATTTTCTGGTGCCATGTTAACATTTGACCTATAAAATAAAGACACTAAAACCAACAGGACAGAGATGCCCGCCTGGTGACCAGAAAGAATCTCAGGGCTCTCTCACTCACTCCCTCGCCAACACCGTCCATCCTTCAGGGACCCCTGGACCTGCTGGAGCCGGCCTCAGGCGAGAGAGAGAGAGAGAGAGAGAGAGAGAGAATCCCAAGTAGACTCCATACTAACAGCACATAGACCAGTGCGGGACTTGATCTCAGGACCTCTGGGATCTGAAATCAAGAGTTGAGCACTTAACCCACTGAGCCAACCATGTGTCCTGATCTTGACTCTTAAATGCTTATTTTTGTCTAATAAAGTTACACTTTATTTCTCTGAAGAACAAGGAAAATTTTTCTGTAAAAGTCATGTTCTAGTAGTCTGTGTGTCTAGAGGTCTACTCTATCATAAATAACAGTGCTGCCTCTTTTATGTGACTGACTTTCCACAAATTTGTTTCAAATGAGTGTGTACTATATTTCAATTATGGTACATTGTTTGACTACACTGATTTGATGACCCTGCCCTTGCCTGGAGAAAAAAAAAACCACATTTGGTCAGTGAACAATGTGATGTCAAATATATACACATAATATTGTTTTTGAACATACTTTCTACATAACACTCTCCAAATTCCTTGTGTTTTGTTTATATTTATTATTTTCTTTAACACTCATAGGACTTATTTGCATCAGGGAGAGACTGACTATTTTCTGAGTCCATCATCATGGAATAAAATAAGCTGTGAGGTCAATAAAATCCAAATAAAAAGAATTCATAAGAGGAGAGAGAGAGAGAGAGAGTCATGTAGAAATAAATGTTAATAGTGTATTTATGGTTTAGTTTTTAATTATTAAAAATGTATACCTAAGTGTGAGCTATGCCTGTATAAATATAATAAAATACATGTTTCTTAGATTATGTAGTTTGGACACAGTGACAGTGAAATGTTTATAGTATCCGGATTTGAAAAAACAAATGGTAAGTAAACATAACACAATATCCCACTCCTAAAATAAATATCAGAGTGCTTTAATTAGTCTTCAGAGTATAAGCCAAAAAATAAAATAAAGTATTAAGACTTATAAATTTTAATAATATATATCATTCACTTAAAAACCGTTAGTCTCTATTTGGACCCTGAGTGGCTTAGTTGGTTACAAATCTGACTTTGGCTTGGATCATGATATGGTTTGTTGAGTTCGAGTCCAAAATCAGGTGAGCTCAAGCACCTATGAGTGAAGACCAGCCCAGCTTCAAGTGAACATGAGCCCCACTTTGTGTGGGCCCCACTTCTCTCTCTCTCTCTTTCCCTCTCTCTCTCTTTCTCTGCTCCTCTCTCACTTGTACCCTCTCTCTCTATCAAAAAAAAAAAAAGCCTCTAGTACATTACTAAGTATACATATTACACATATCGGAAAGTATTATATTCTTGGGACACCTGGGAGGCTCAATTGGTTAAGCGTCCAACTTGAACTCAGGTCATTGGTTCAAGCCCCACACTGAGCTCTATGTTGACAACTCAGAGCCATGAACCCTGCTTTGGATTCTGCGTATCCCTCTCTCTGACCCTTCCCCGATACTCACGGTCTGTCTCTGTCTTTCAAAATAAATAAATGTTAAAAACTTAAAAAAAAAAGAGAGAAAATGTGATCTTCTTCACAGGAAATAATAATTTACATCAGGAACTGCTACTAAGAGAAAAGGTTGCTCAGAATTATTTTCATTTATGAATTTCAATTTAAACTTCAGTGAGATAACACTGTATATCAAGGGTATCTAGTTCTTGGTGAGTATATTTGGGAATGAAAACTTTCATACATTATTGGTGGAAAATTATACTCGTACAAATATTTAAAAACCATCTGGTTAAGGTTTATTGGAGTGCCTGGGTGGCTCAGTCGGTTAAGTGTCTGACTTCGGCTCAGGTCATGACCTCACTGGTTTGTGAGTTTAAGCCCCGCGTCTGGTTCTGTGCTGACAGCTAGCTCGGAGCCCCGAGCCTGCTTCAGAATCTGTGTCTCCCATTTTCTCTGCCCCTCCCCTGCTCACGCTCTGTCTCTTAAAAGTAATTAAAATATATTTAAAAAAAAGATTTACCATCGTAAAAAGTAAAAAAGCAGCTAATACACTTGGGCATTCCACTGCCATGGATTTACCAGAGCAAAAAGAAAACACATACTATTGCAATTATGTGTATGTGAATGTCCATAGAAAACTTATTTATAATAATCAGACTTTGGAAATAATTCAACTGTTCTTCCAGTTGAGAATGGATAAAAAATTATGGAATATCCAAACAAGTGAATAACAGTCAGCTATAAAAAGCAATAAGTTATTGGTATGCACAAAAATATGGGTGACTCTCAAAAATTATTATGCTTAATAGGGGAGATCAGACTTAAAAGTATATAGAATCTAACATTAAATTCACAAGAAAAAAATCTCAAATCCAGATCCATCTATAGTTACAGAAAACAGATCATATGAGAAGTTCCCAACAGTGCAAGGAAATGGCATAAGAGGCTTCGAGCTTGGAAATGAAGAAATGAGACCCTCTGTAGTACAAATGGCATTTTGTCTAACAGAGAAGTTCAATTTATCCCCCTGACAAAATGTGAGTTTGGCAAGGTTGCAGGATTCCATAAAAATACAAAGATACAAGAATAACATATAAATATACCATAGAAATTTTAAAATACTATTTTTAATCACACAAGTATAATGAAATACACTTACAATGAAACTCAGAAACATTGTGCACGATCTGGATGTTGAAAACTCTGCTGATTAAAGAAATCACAGAACATCTGAATAAATTGTAGAACATACTGAGTTCATAGATCACAAGACTCAAAAGTCTATAAGTAATAAAATCCAAACAAAATCCCCACAAGATATTTTATAGATATTGTTGAGTTTATACTAAAATGTAATGAATGATCAGGGACTGGCATAGCTAAAATACATGTAGAATAACATGGAAGAAACTCTCTGCTCCATGTTAAGACTTACCATATAATAATCAAAACTGCATAACATTAGTGGAAATAAAGATATCCAAATCAATGGAAAAGATAAGAAAACCCAGAATAGACTTTTATAAAAAATACAACTAATTTTTCATGGAAGTACAAAGATAATTCCGTAGAAGATGCATAACTTCTTTAAAAAAATCATTCTGGAATCATTGAATGTCTTCAGACAAAAAACAAATGTTGACTTAAATCTTATACACAGTATACCTCCAAATGGATTACATCTTAATGTAAAACGATGGTGCGCTTTGACAAAAGCATAAGGACAAATCTCTATATAGGAATTAAGAACAGGCAAAGAATTTAGATACAGGACATCAAGAGCATAACATACACAAGTACACATTGATAAACTGGAAAATCAAAATTTACTTTATTGATAGGACAAAAATCAAAATTGAAACAATTAGTAATCACATGCTTGGAAATGATTCTTAAAAATCAAAATGTATGTTCACACAATCACTTTAAGAAAGTGTTTATAGAATCTGTATTCATAATAGTTCAAAACTGTAAAGAACTCAATTTCTTCCAATGACTAAATGGTTTAACGAGTTGTACCACCGATACCATGGAATACCTTTCAGCAACCTTGAAGAACAAAGGGGATACACACACAAAAACGAGGATGGACCTCAAAAGACTGAAGCTATCCCAAAAGACTAGAGATTGTGTACTATTTATAAAAAACTTGTTCAAATGACAAAAGTATGCTAATGGAGAAAATATTAGTGGTTGCCAACAGTTAGGGACGTCTACCCAAGTGGTGGGAAAACAGTGTGTCTTTGAAAGGATAGCAAATGAGAAATTTGTAGAGATGGAATAGTTCTACAATTTGACTGTGGTGGTGGTTGAAACAATGGAAAATGAGTTAAAATGTAGAGCAGTGAATGTACACAAACACAAGAAAGAATAACCCCAAACGTGTGAAATCTGAACAATATGTGTTACACCAATGTCAATTTCCTGGTCTTGAACTCATACTACAGTGTGGCAAGACGAATTCATTGGGAACTGGGTGCAGATTACACAAGACTTCTCTGCAATCTTTTTTACAACTTCCTGTTAGTTTATAATTATTGAACACAAAAAAGTTTTGAAAATGGCAATTTAAAGTTTTCTTGGTGGATTGAGAGGCAGGAAGAGTAGAATGGGTTTAACATATATGAACCCTAAGACTTCTGGAGTGATGAACATGTTTGTTGTTTTAAAGGTTTTTACATCTCAATCAGTATATACATATGTCAAAACTTACCAATTTTGTGCTATATATACATGTATATACATATGCATACACGTATATACATATACATACATATATATGTATGCATATGCATATATATACAGCTAACTCCATGTCCAAAAACAAAGGAAAACTGACGATAGAAACAGACCAGTATTACTTAACTGAAAAATCTTCTCTTGGATAACTTGAAAATAAAAGAGAAGTAGTCTAAAATATTACATAAAAGAAGCTTATGCTATAAATGCAGCTTTAACAAGGAAGGTATAACTTATGTAACACCAGAGGAAAGAGCCAGGATAAGTCTTGCAGTTATTAATTGAAGAGTATCTTGGGATAATATATCTGAAATATTTGAGAAAATTAATGATTCTATTCAACTCCCTCTTATCAAGAATCCATATATATATATATATATATATATATATATATATATATATATATATATATATATATAATTTTTAAGGAGGTAAACCAGGCTGTTCATTGAGGCTGTACACTGTAATGATGTAGTACTGATGGACACACAACACCTATAAATAAAAAATAAGTGAAATTTGGTACATTTGTTTCACGGATTATAATATGACAAAGTGACATATTATCTATGCACAGCAAGTAATTAAGGTGACAAATGCAGCAATAAAATTCATAGAAATATAATGCGTATACATAGTTATATATATTTAAAATATTTTTGCAAGAATAACTTAATAATATAGGTATAAATCAAGTACAACAGAGAATGTTTCAAGGTGGGAAAAAAACTGAAATAATTTGGACCTAAGGGAATGAAGAGAATGCTGCCCTGTGAAATTAAAGAGAAAAACAAAATTAAAACAGAAGCAGTAACTAGTCAGTGATGGCAACTCACTATGCAATGGAAAGGACATATAGCAAATTTCTGCCTTGGAAATAAGGGTAACAATGAAAATAAAATGAAATTCATGAAACATCATGTCATATTTGTATAATGTATTATTTTATTCCATGTACATTTTAAAATTAATTTTGTAATGTTTATTGATTTTTGAGAGTCAGACGGAGATGGAACATGAGCAAGGGAGGGGCAGAGAGAAAGGAGATGCAGAATCCAAAGCAGGGTCCAGGCTCTGAGCTGTCAAAGGACGTGAGCTGAAATTGGACACTTAACCTACTGAGCCACCCATGTGCCCTATTACATATATAATTTTAAAATAATGGAATGGTACAGAATATACCAATTCTCCACTGTGTCACCAATTTAAGGAGACCTCTATGGAAAGGAAAACATTGATGAACCTGTCCTAAACATATTTATTAAAAGTCCTATGTAATGTGGGAGCACCTGGGTGGCTCAGTAGGTTAAGTATCTGACTTCAGCTCAGGTCATGATTTCATGGCTTGTGAGTTCGAGCCCCACATTGTCCTCTTGCTGACCGCTTGGAGTCAGGAGCCTGCTTTCAATTCAGCATCTGTCTCTCTCTGCCTCTCTTCCGTTCGCACTCTGTCTGTCTCTCTCTCTTGAAAATAAATGATCACTCTTGAGTACTGATAACAAACTGAGGACTGATGGGTGTGGGGGGGAGGTGGGAAATGGGCATGGAGGAGGGCACTTGTGGGGATGAACACTGGGTGTTATGTGGAAACCAACTTGACAATAAACTATTTGTAAAAAAATTTAAAAATTAAAAAAATAAATGATCACTGAAAAATGTTTTAAAAAAGAGTCCTATGTGGTGTAAATGAAATGCTAAATAAGGGTGAAAATATGAAAATTGGTGATTGAATATAGATGATGATGATAATAGATGATAGGTCGATAGATAGATGGATAATTAGATAGATGATAGATGATAGATAGATAGATAGATAGGTAGATAGATAGGTAGGTAGATAGATAGATGATAGACAGACAATAGGTAGATCAATTTACAGATAGATAATTTATTCACTGGTGAGTACAAATTATCTCTGCCTGTTAATGGGCAACCTCCAAGCTCTTTTTAATGCTCTCATATGCTTTAGTCATCATAAACAAATTGGTAGGCATCTCCCGGGGAAGAGTCTCAAAAGGTAAAGGAAACCCATATATTGTTCTCAAAATGCCATGTTAAGAAATACAAGACAGAAGCTTCATTACAGGCATAAATGACACAAAATTTGTGTGCTGTCTCATACTACCAAATATCCACAATGTTTCAGTGATGTTTGGTAAGTTCCACTTTAACTCCATGGTAAATCCCTAGCAAAATGTGGCCATTTCTGATTTTGTTTGCTTTGCTTTCCAGTGACCATAGTGCCTGAGCAGGAGTAAGAATCACCTCCTTTCACCTTCGTATTAATTTTTTGAATATTTTCACATGGTGAGAGGCTAATGCCCCCGTGCATCTGTGAAACTTCATTTTCTTACTGTATTACAACACTTATGTTTAATAGGAATAGTTTGACCTCAACTGGAGCCCCATACTAAGAGGAAATGATGCATAGCTTAAGAGACATGAAATATTTTAAGTTGGTAAAATTAAGAAAGGGCAGGTAGTATCTGTCATTTCGAGGTCTTTCCAAATGTTTATTTCATGACTCTGGACACTTCTTGTGATTCTCTCAAAAATAGTTTCATTTTTAATGATCATTTAAATAAACATATAAATACAATTATTCTCTGAAGTCTTGAAGAGGAAATAAGGGGTGGTCACCCCACAATGTGGTGTGCGAAGTCTTATTTGGACATTGGGAGACCTTTAACTAACAAGTTTTATGGTAATGGAATGATGTAGAACGTTCTTCATTTTTCAGTAGGATCTGAGAGAAAGCAAGCTATAATCATCTCAAAAATATAGCTTTAAATATTAATTCTAAAATAATTATTAATAAACTATGAAACTATTAACAGTAAACTAGGAAAATGTAATGTAATTTTTTTTTAGGAACTCTAAAGCTGGTGAGAAGAAATGCTTTTATCTTTCTTCACCTCATAGAAGAATCGGTACTCAAAAAGTCCTGTTTATTTCTTTAGTCTCCCATGATTGTGAAGGAAAACAAACCAAAGTGGAAAGAAATAAGCAAAACCCAAGATTTATACTGGTTTTTGTTGATTTTACTGGCCGTTTCCCTAATATTGCCATCTACTGATACACGTGATCATATTTTTGTTATAAGAAAGGTGTGTGCATCAGAGCAGTGGAGAATACCAAGAGGTCACAAATGTATAAGGAAGGTTCAGGTAAATTAAGTGAGAGTCACATATAATTAGCTTTATGTTTAATGTTGTAGAATGTATGTTTTGGTCTGCTTATAGCTCACTCAGGGACTTCTGATTTGACTTGTAATTTTACTGCAGACAGTATTATTTTCCTTTTTTTAAAAATTAAACAAAAGCATTGATGCCCACAACTTTTTAAACCAAAAATACTTCTTTTACCATAACATGCCATTCACCTCCCACTCTGGCATAATATTTTATCTGTGGGATTTTAGGATATTTAGATACACGGTATGGGATTATGTGCATGTTTATCTGCATTATGTGCTATATCACAGTTTGAAGGGGTTTTTGTGGACTCAGTGGAGAGAAGGATTTCAAATTCCTTCCAAGGATCCATGTACATCTTGTCTATGGCCATACTACCCTGAACGCATTCGATCTCGTCTGATTTCAGAAGCTAAGCAGGGTCGGGCCTGGTTAGTACTTGGATGGGGATCCACATACATCTCATCTTTATTGTATTTTGTCTCTAAGCTATTGTGCATCACGGTGACTTTCAACTTTTATTTTCCTTAAAGCATTATATCCATTAACTCCAAGGGAATTCATATGAAACTTTATTATTTCAACCCTCTGTGGTAACCTTTTTTCCTCCAAATTTACCATGCTCCCTTAGTTTCTTGCTTGACAAAGTACATCTGATTTGTTACATGTGAGTTAGTATATCTCTATTTTAATAACAATGCCCCAAGGGGAAGAATACCATTTTAAGCAAATTCATATCAAAATCACTTATCTTAAAATGATACTAAAATTGATAAGAAAATTAGAATATATGGAATCCAAAGAGTTGCAACATGATTGTTCAGGGTTTGTCATGGGATAGGTAGTTGAGGTATGTCCTCCTAAACCAGTTCCCCACCTATTCACATGACAGCCCTGGCAAAGAACTCCAGTCACAGTCCAGAGACTGTGTGGATATATAAGTAAAGAAAATAGAAGCATTTCAGGTAAGTACTAGCACTATGAAAGAAACACCCAAATAAACAAGTAACCAAGCGAGGAAACAAAAACCCACAGTGTACTTGATATTTAGGAATTATTTCCAGGTAGCAAAGACATATTACATTATTGAAACTTCACTTATCCGGGGCGCCTGGGTGGCTTAGTCTGTTAAGCGTCCGACTTTCGCTTAGGTCATGATCTCGCGGTTCGTGGATTCGAGCCCCGCGTCGGGCTCTGTGCTGACTGCCAACTCAGAGCCTGGAGCCT
>JAESUZ010003830.1:0-139255 GCA_017311185.1 Proteles cristata cristata
GGTCTCCAGGAAGATTTGGTCCATGGCCCACCAGTTGGAGACCCTTGGTCTAGTAGAAATACTTCAGTCTCTTTTTATATTTTAGAAATTACTAGTAGAAATGTGCACATGAGTCACTGGTGATCTTATTAAAATGTAGATTCTGACTCAGAGAGTTTGCGCTGGGGCCAGACATCCTGCATTTCTCACAGGCTTCCAGGCGCTGCTCGTGGTGCTGCTCGTCTGAGCCATACCTTGAGTAACGAGGTAGTAGGGAATGATATGCAATGGACCATTCTCCCTTGTTACAAATGAGGAAACTGAGTCACAGAGCTGTTAGGTATCATGTCTGATGCTAACAGCAGCGTTCTCAGCCACAGTGTTGTACTACACGCTTGGAGAAGGTGATCTGGAAGGTCCCTGAATTCATTCTGGAGGCTGAATGAGATCCCAAGGTTATGAGGAGGAAGGGGGTGGCCATCAGCAAGTAGATGCCGGGGGTGCTTCACCCATATCCCCTCCAGCTTACCGCTTCACCGCGCGCCAGCCAGCTTTTCCAACTGCCACTCCTGTCTTTCTGCCTAAGGGCCCTCTCTTGCCACTGGCGCCTGCTTCGCCACCCCACAGCAGGTCTGGAGGACTACCACATCCCAGGAGCAGCCCTCAGCCAGTGACTGATGAATGTCCACGCCCCCCCGCCCCCCAATATCACTGGGTGGGGTAACTCTGAGGCGCATGCTCCACACTGGCTCCCAGAATTCCCCAGCGGGACTGAACTCGGGCTGCCCACAGTGGTCACTTGCTTGATAACACCCCCTTCCCTGTCACCCTTCCTCATGCCTGTACCGGTACTTCCTGGGACCACTTCCCCAATAAACCACTTGCACTGAAATCCTTGTCTTGGGGTCTGCTATTGAGGAAACCCAAAATAAAATCGGCCTCCGACTCTCCTCCTTAGGTGAAGAGTGCATATAACATGGTGATTAGGGACATGGACTTGGGAGCGAGAGCACCTGGGCTCCGCCCTGTTTCCTTGGGCAAGTGGCTTAACCATTCTGTACCTCTTCCTTCGTCTGTGAAGTATGCATTCTGATAGCACTCACCTCACAGGATGGCCTGGGGGATTAAACAGTATGATGAATATAAAGTAAGCACTCAACAAATGTTTGCTGTTATTTCTAATATAGCATCCCAACGTAGGAGGAAGCGTGGTCCTAAGAACTGAGTATCCCCCGCTTTTAGCCTGGCCTACCCCCCAGCTAAAGGCAGAGCCTTGGCTGTGTGCCTGCCTAACATCCCCCCACTGCTGTGGGGGCCTGGCCGGCTACACCACCGACTGTCTCTGCTCTCTAAGAATAGGTTTCCCTCACAGATGGCATCTCTCTGGATCCTGCCAGAGCATCTGGTGCCTCCAACTGCTCACTCCAGGGAGGAAGGCTGTGTGGTCCTTGCTGAGGAGCAGAGCTCTGGCTTCCAGCAGACCTGGGAGGAGTCCCCAGTTGGCTCCCTCCTAGCTGAGCTTCCATTTCCTAAGATCTGTAAAACGGGCATTGCCAAAGGGCCCTTGGCACACAGTAGGCACTCTGTAAATGCTAGTTCCTGAAATAGCACAATGGTTTAATGTGTGTATTAAGGACCTGCCACACTCCTGTGAAGTCTGCTGACACGTAAGACTGTACAAAATAATTTTTCAGCAAAACTCACCCGGTACAAAAGGTACATCATGAGGAAAAGTCAAGTTCCATTGTACTCCCAGGCTCCAGCCTCAAGCCCCCTGTCTTGCCAGGAGCACTCACTCTTAGCACTTGCTAGAACAGTCTTTCCGAAATATTCTGTGCATGGCCACCTTTCTTTGTCTGATTAGAAACTTTCTAAAAAGATTTTGGGGCGCTTGGGTGGCTCAGTCAGTTGCGCATCCGACTTTGGCTCGGGTCACGATCTCATGGTTCGTGGTTTGAGCCCCGCGTCGGGCTCAGTGCTGACAGCCAGCTCAGAGCCTGGAGCCTGTTTCAGATTCTGTTGTCTCCCTCTCTCTCTGACCCTCCCCTGCTCACGCTGTCTCTCTCTCTTTCTCTCTCAGAAATAAATAAAACAATAAAAAAATAAAAAGATTTTATCTTTAATCTGCACACCCAACTTGAGGCTCGAACTCACAACCCAGATCAAGGGTCAATCAAAAGTCTCATGCTCCATGAACGAGCCAGCCAGGTGCTCCTGTCTTACGAGTAACTTTTACGTCACACTGTCATCTCAACAAATCTTTGGCATTTCTTCCTTGTCCTCTGTGTGCTCCGTTTCCCCGTGATCAATAATCTAATATGAGACTGAGCCCTTTCTTTGAGCTGCTTCCCACCCCAACTCTTCCCCTTGGCCCCCCAAATATCTCAGGCAGGCTCTTACTGTAATCAGAGTAAAGATGAACTTCCCTAGATATCCAGAGCCTCACCCTCAGTGGCACCCCACTTTCAGGTCCGTGGAGCTCCGAGTGAAAGGGAAAGGACAAAACAGGTTAATTTGCGGCCCTTTAGCTGCTCCGCTCTCAAATTAGAGATCGTTCCGTGATGCCCATGTGAGAGCAGTGATTCATAGGCCGAGACGCCAAGAAACTGCCTCCCATGACGCTCCCTGCTCCCTGCTGCCTTCCACATCGTAGGCCCCAGAAAGAATTCTCGAGGTGGTGTTTCTTTCTCCATCGCTCGCTCGGTTTTACAAGAATCAGGCTTCGAACCCGATGCTCTCCTAAACCAGAACATCGTGCTGCACGCACTCCACTTCCCAGAGCGAACCCCATGTCACCACAATCTGTGACTTCAGCTGGGTTGCTTTCTTTAACGAATTAGAGGGTATTTATAAAAAGAAACATTATTCCTCCCCCCCCCCCACCCGCCTTGTCATGTTCCAGATGGATAGGGAAAGAGTGTGTCTTCTTCCAGCCCTGAAGAGCATCTGGGTGAGAGGGGTTTCATTTTAACCAGAGAATCTCCTGCAGGACTCGCTCGCAGGAGATACAGGCCGCAGGGGTCCAGGTGGACGACAGAGGGAAGGCTGGGCTCCCTTCTGGGTATTGTTTTTAGAGTGCTTCCTAACGGCCGGTTCCCGCTTTCTGTACCAGGTCTCTGTGCCCAGAGCTTTGTAGGCGTCACGATTTCATAAACGAGACAGCAAAACAGGCAAAATCGAAATGTAGGTCATAGGGTCTCCATCCGAAACCTCATTCTCATTGCTTTTCCAGGCTTCCTCCATCAGACTCTCCTCATGGGCTGGATGTCAGCTGAGGGAAGGATCCAGGCCAGACCACATCAGCTCTTATGACTTTTCTTTTTAGCGGGTCTTTTTAGTGTGTCACGAACCCCTTTGGCATCTGGTGAAGCCTTCTCTTCTCAGAATGCTGTTTTTAAAACCCATTAAATAAAATACATGGGAGGGATGCCTGGGTGGCTTAGCTGGTTGAGCATCTGTGGCTCAGGTCATCATCTCACAGTTCGTGGGTTTGAGCCCCGAGTTGGCTCTGCACTGGCAGCACGGAGCCTGCTTGGGATTCTTGCTCTCTCCTCTCTTTCTGCCCCTCCCTTGCTTGCGCTTTCTCTCTCAAAGTAAATAAATAAATAAAACTTTAAAAGTAAATAAAATACATAGGATTATTGGGGTGCCTTGCTTGCTCAGTTGGTGGAGCATGTGACTCTTGATCTAGGGGTTGTGAGTTTGTTTTTAAAATTTTTTTTTTTAATGTTTTATTTATTTCTAGGAGAGAGAGAGAGAGAGACAGCGTGAGCAGGGAGGGTCAGAGAGAGAGGGAGTCACAGACTGAAACAGGCTCCAGGCTCTGAGCTGGCAGTCAGCACAGAGCCCGACGCGGGGCTCGAACCCACGAACCGCGAGATCATGACCCAAGCGAAAGTCGGACGCTTAACCGACTAAGCCACCCAGGCGCCCCTAGGGGTTGTGAGTTTGAACCCCAAGTTGGGTGCTCAGATTACTTAAAATCTTGGGGCACCTGGGTGGCTCAATCAGTTGAGTGTCCAGCTTCAGCTCAGGTCACGGTCTCACAGTTTGTGAGTTTGAGCCCCTCATCAGGTTCACCGCTGTCAGCATGGAGCCTGCCTCGGATCCTCTGTTCCCCTCTCTGCCCCTGCCCTGCTCACTCTCTCTCTCTCACTCTCTCAAAAATAAACATTAAAAAAAATTCTTTTTAAATAAAATCTTTAAAAATCATAAAAATAAAATATATAGAATTTCAAAAGACAAGAATTATATTGACCATTGAGATAATAATCAACATATTTTTTAAATTTGTGATTTAGTAATATATGTTCTTTTTTGAGCACAGTAAATAAATAAATAGTGGCAGATCTAAAAGTGTCATGATTGTACAGGTGCATTAGGCATAAACAGTACCTCCAGATCCTGCAGCAGCTGTGACAGGGCACCGACGGAGCTGTGGTTTCTGTTGCTGGTAAAGTCCCAGCGTTGCTAATTGGCCTCTGGTCTATTGCCTACATGGAGTTGAAGGAGATGTTACATTGCAGCCAGAGGCTGATGACTACATAGATGTCATTTTCTTCTCTGTCAAGTTCCTGGAACTTGGGTTCATGGGTCACAGATTCAGAACTTCTGTTTGAGAGTGACCTCAGCCTGACCACATGGCAGCTGTCACTGTTTACTTAACCCTGAGCATGTGACTAATAAAAACACTGGCTGATGTTGTCCGAGTCCCTGTTAAGCACCAAGTACCTGGTGATATTGGATGCTAGGACTCAACAATGGGAGAAGCCAGCTCCTGCTCACCGGGGGCTTAGAGTCAAGGGAGGGAAGGCTGAACCATGAATACACAAATAAGATAATTTTGGAGAGCTCTGAAGTCAATAGAATGATGGGGAAAGGGAGAACAAGAAAGTCTATTTTCCAGAGCAGGCCTCTCTGAGATCCATGAGGAGAGAGCCATGAAGAGATACAGGGGAAGGGTGTTCCCAGCACAGGATCTGCAAAGTGTGCAGAGGAGGGAACCAGCTGAAAGCATTCCAGGGCCTGGCAAGAGGCCCACTGTGGCTGGGACAGAGTGCGGGGTGGGGGTGCGCTGGAGTGCTGGAGCATTGCAGATGGAGGCTGAGAAGCTGGCGGAGCCCATCAGGCAGGCTTTGTGGGTAGAATAAGTGGTTTGGGTTTTCTTCTAAGTGTTACGGGCAGCCTCTGGCAAATTTAAGCAGGGGAGTGATATGATGCAATTTGCATTTTCAAAAGATTCTTCTAGCTACAAGTGGAAGAGAGTGTAGGGGGCCAGGTTGTCTGTAAGGATCCAGTAAGGAAGCCACATGGTGGTCTGGGTGAGAGACCATGGCAGCCTGGACCAGCGTGGAGCTATGAGGTGGAGAGGAGTGGACAGATGTGGGGTGTGATTTGGAGAGAGACCTGTGGCCCAGGGCTGTGGGGATGAGAGAGAGGGGTATATGGCCCCCATATTCCTCCTCCTTCGGCCTTCCCCCCCCCACCTGAGAAAAGAAAGCCCTGACCTTCCCGCCCCCCCTTGCCTCTTCAGCCCCCTACAGCCCTGGGGCCCCTGGCATGCGGCTTCCCAGCTGGCCCCAATTGTTATTACTCCCCAGGGAGTCATGGGAACACACTCCCCCTGCCCCCTTCAGCCCCCTCTTCCCAGACAGGGCCAGGCCCTAACAATGCCCCCTCAGCCAGCCAGTGGCCTGGACACAATGCCCCTGATTCGGTTCATTGCCAGCTCCAGGAGGCCTGCTGGGTTTCCTGGCCTGTTTGGCATATATATAACTCTGGCTTCCAGCAGGGATTTTTTTTTTTTTTAACAACAACAACAAAAAATCCCTGGCTCCTCCTTTCTGAATATCTTAATATATTATAAAAAGCCTTTCTCTTCCTATCCTGAGAGCCCTCCCTACTCCCCTCCCTAACTGCATTTGCCATGTGCCTGTCAACCGCTCTCCCCACCCAGACCAAATGCAGGTCAGCAGGTGTCAGCGAGAAAACGAGAAAAAGAAAAGCCGCTTGCTCCACCATGGCCAGCCTCGAATGTGCTGGTGATGCTAAAGATCATGAGAATAATCTGAGGGCTTGTGACATGGCAGGCACCATGCCCAGTGCGTTTTGTACACAATATCTCATTACGTCTAAGGCACCATCAAAGATGAACTACATTATTTTGAGCCCCTAAGAAAGAAAGGAGCCACCAACTAAAATTTTAGGACATGCCATTAGTCAATGGCAATCAAATATGATGCACTTCCATTTCAGAGGTATTAAAATATGGGGGTGGGGGGGAAAAGTCTTCAAATCCATGGAATGATGAGATTGCCTTACCTACACACTTCATTGCCCTCTGAGCATATTTTTCTCCTTGTCTTTGTGTTGACATTTGCCAACTAGAGTTTGGGGGCGGGGGGCAGTACAGGGATTGCTTGATGAAAACTCTCCTGGTCTGCACCCTCCCTAGAATGATTTTTCTTGCCTTCTTGAGAGGAGGTGTAGACAAGCTGCCTCGGTGATTCATCTTTCATTCCTAATAACAGTTGACATTTACTGAGCACTCTCTCTGTGCCAGGTACTGTCCTAAGCACTTTAATGTCCCAACAGCCCTATCAGGTAAACACTACTTTTATCATCTTCATTTTACAGATGAAAAAAACAGAGCCCCTCTGCTCTAAGGGTCCCGTACTGACACTGCAGCCTTGGTCCCAGCAAGCACGGCTACTGTGTCTGGTTTCCCCACTCTCCTTGTGTGAGTGAAAGCACTCACTCACATGATATGAGAAAGCATCATCCTTTCTCAGAAGTTGGGGATGATGTAGAGAATGGAAGTGACACTGGGGGAGCCTTGAAGAGAAGAGAGGTCTCCAGAGCCTGAGTTCAGTGGGTAGTAGGGTTTGGGGGAAGGGAGGATGGCTTATCAACCTGGGACGTGTCCACTTACACTATCATACCTTGGACCCTCTGGCCCACACCCTACTGAACATATGGACCGATGGATGGCCAAGGATTTGGCCAAGGCCATGCAGCCAGGCAACTGTTGGCTGGCATCAAGCTCCATGTCTCCTGTTTCACCATGAACGCCCACTTTCTCTGCTCTCTCACGCCCATGTCTTGTCTTTAGTTACCTGCAAAACAGAGGGGCTATGCAGGTGCTAGTTAGTTCCTCGACGCTAAGAATATCACTAATGTTAGTTAACATTTATTGGTTGCTTACTCTCTGCCAGCCACAGGCATCAGGGATTGCAAACTCAGATATCTGGAATGGCAGGGCAAGTAAGGTCACTGAGTGAGGCAAGCCAGGCAGGGACTATGGTGGCCCAGAGGGTCAAGTCTCCGACGAAATGGGCAACAGCAACCGCTCAGCACTGATGGGCTGCCTAATGTTGCCAGATAGTATGGTTTTAAAGGAAAGCCAGATATTTGAATTTTTACAGAGCATTTTCCGGCTTAAGAAAATTTTAAATTGATTCACAATTCAACAAACAAACAAACAACAACAGAAACCCTGTGGGCAAATTAAATCATGCCTGTGAGCCAGTTTGCAAATCTGCTTGTTTAACCTGACACCCATACTATGAAGGAGCTTTGCCCCTTGTTCTCTGGATGGAGTGAGCAAGGATCTTTAAGAGCGTAAATCACCTACTCAAGGTCATCTAGCCAAGCCACGGAGTTGGGGCCTGCCTGACTCCTGAAACCTGCTCCTAAGTTTGATGGCCTCTCAGATGTGTTCAGCACAGCCAGAACTGGCATGGCGACAGAACATCTCCAGGGACAGCAAACCGTCAGTCAGAGAATTCACTGTAGCAACAAGGGATCATTTGAAACAAATGTGATGTTGTAGACATAAAATTCCCCACCTCCCCCTGCCAGAACTCAACAATGGATGTCTCTGTGTCCCTTAACAAAATTCAGTCACCACAGAATCATTTCTCCCAATTATGCACTACTTATGGGATGTTCGTGTTTGGAGACTTTTTTTTTTTTTCAAACCTAAGAATATTTATTTAGGTGAGGTGGTGTGTGTGGAGCAAATAGCCTTGAATTATTTGTGGTGCTTGTGAAACTTCTTAATGAGCATATTGTACGCGTTCATGTAAATAATTCTGACTCTCCCACTGGACTGTGAGCTCCAGGTATGAGAGATGGGTCTGTTTTGCTTCCGGCTGTCTCCCCAGCACCTAAGCATAATGTCTGACACAATTGCTCAATAAATATTTGTGGATCAAATGAGGTTCCAGAAGTGAATTAACTTGTCCAGGATCACACAGACCAAGGTTTCCATTTGTATCCACTTGATTTAGAAGTTCATGCTCTCACTTCTACACTTGGAATCCTCCCTCTTGGAAAAATTTAAGGCGAGGATCATGGGCCCAGGAGTTTCCCCCCCTTTGGACTCTTCTAGAGTTAGATGTTGGCAGACAGGTGGTGATGGGGGTGAGTGCCTACTAGTTAAGCCACTATCCACCATAATACCTTTTGGAAACCACACATTATAATCTTGACAGCCCTGAGCCTGACTCTTGGTGTATTTACAGGGGGTGTTGAGGTATAAAGTGCTGGCCCTAGTGTTTTGCAGTGGAACAGGCTAAGTTCCCATCTCATTTCTGCTCCTTCACCTTGAGCTGCGAGTGTCCCTCCCTGAGCCTCCTTCCTGCACCATATGGAGAAACAAGCTTCACTTAGGGGATTATTGGCTGAAAGGAGATTATCACTGGAGTGGCTGCCCAGTAATTGTGGATTTTTTGGAAGCCTACCAGCCAGAAGAGAACTGTTGATGTGGAGAACAGCCTTATCAGTATCTCCCAGGCTTGAGGCCAAGGGGCCCCATCTTTCAGGCCTTTGCTGTTTCAAGTGGGTATTAATAGATACAGAAGAACGTTATCTCTTCCTTTAATTCACACCAGGAATCCTGGTCTTCCCTCCTTTCTGCTGCAGCAGGACAGGAGGGATTCTGGGAAGAAGGGCACCTGATTCTACCTGGGAGGTTGGGTACTTGAATACTTTGGGGAGAGCAGGGCTTTGGTAAACCTCTAGCTTTGACTTCACCAAGCATGAATAATAGCCCTTTCATCTGCTAGGCAAGCTCATGCCCTTTGGGCCTCAGCTTGTTCATCATGAAATGGGGCAATAACATGTCTTCCTTCTCCAGAAACCAGTACAGTGCCTGGCATATGACAAGTTCTCAATAACTTTTTTGAATGCCTTTTGGGTATGAGAGGGCTTTACAAAGAGAATGTTAGTGTTATTGAGACCTTTGGGGGAAGATACAGAGAAAGGAAACTCCCATCTGGAATGGGACTGTTGCTGGCTTCTCTCATCCTTTGTCAGAGTCTGGCTTGGTTATTTCAAATGAGACCTACCATTCTAATAATGGTGGCTTCTCTGTCGGGGGAGAAGGGGAACAGGATGATCCCATGGCTGGCAATCCAGTGTAGGCCAAGTTCTATCACTGGCTGGCATCATACTCCTTGATGGGCCTCAATTTTCCCATCTCTACAGCAAGAGACTTACAGTCTCTATGGTCCCTTCTAATGCGGACACAGTCTAAGATTCAATGAGCAATTTCAAAAACTGCTTAGGAACTCCTGCTGCTTTCCTAGACCACCTCATAGTTTATAAAACACTTTCAGCTCCCTTATGTTATTTAAAAAATTTTTTTTACTGTTTTATTTATTTTTGAGAGAGAGAGAGAGAGACAGCATGAATAAGGGAGGGTCAGAGAGAGAAGGAGACACAAAATCCAAAACAGGCTCCAGGCTCTGAGCTAGCTGTCAGCACAGAGCCTGATGCAGGGCTCGAACCCACGAACCGTGAGATCATGACCTGAGCCGAAGTCGGATGCTTAACTGACTGAGCCACCTCCCTTATGCTTTTTATCCTCGTGGCAAGCTTGGAAGAGGCCAAGGCAAAGTGCCCCTTTAACAGATAAGGAAAACTGGAGCTGAGAATTGTCCTCAAGGGGCTATAATTTGAGGCTGCACCACATATTTTGGCTGTATAGGTATACTATTTGTTCTCAAATGTGAACCTGCATAAAAATCACCTGGATTGGGGGTGGGGGTGGGTGGGAAGAGTAATGCTTGTGAAAAATGTAGATTCTTGGAGACTTAAGAGACTTAGTTGGCAAGGCTGGGGTGGGCCCAAAGGTAACGAGTGCCCAGGCCAGGTGCCTGAAGGACTACTCCTGGAGAGCCCCAGCCTCCTTGTTGTATGCTGGGTAACTTCAGGCATCAGCCTGTTTCTTTCCTAACCTTTCTCAGCATATGTTCTGGGCTAGGCCAGTGTTGGGAGGAGGCCCTAAGGGAGCTGCCAGTCTGGTAGTAGAGGCAGAAGGAGAAATTGAGTGTGTGGTCAATGCTGGAACAGAGGCAGCATTGGGCAATGGCAGCAATGAATAACTACAACTCTAGAGGAAGTCATGTTATTCTGGGCCTAGGGACTTGATCCTTGTTTGTGTATTAACTACTTTTTTTTTCCCCCTGTGGGTCATCCCCACCAGATGGCAGGCAAGTTCATAGAAATGATCAAGTCTCAGATCTCTGCCCTCAGAGCTGGCACAAGGCCTGGCACAGAGGAGAGGACAATATTGGTCAAATCAGCTGACCTGAGCAACGAGAAATGGCTGATGGAGAGGTCACAGGGCCTCAGGATTAAATGCGTTTTCATGCTCAGCACCCTCACTTCCTCCCTTTGTGAGGTCTAACATGGAGTTAATGGTGGAAATTCCTCATCATGTTGTAAGCATTTGTTGCCTCTGTTCCTCGCCTCCTCTTTTCACTAGACTGAGCTCTTCAAAGTCTGAACTAGGAATGAGGCACAAAGCAGACTCTCAAAACGTTTGTTGAATAGATGAGCGAATGAATGAGTTCAAGCAGAAGCTGTGCATTGGCTATTGAAGGGATTCCAGCTAAAAGAGGGCTTATAGGAAAGCCCCAAGCTGTGTTGGGCCAGATGTCCCTCCTCATTTTCTAGCAGCCCCCCTCTGCTCAGGGACAAGACAGGTGCAGAATTTGAACTAAATGTATAGGTGGGGCCAGTTGAGGATGGGAGCCGCAGCTGGGGCTTTGAAGATGGACCTGAGAACCTAGAAACGCGGAAGAGCAGTATCTAGTGATTTGAACCGAGCTTGTTGGAGCTACAGGTGGAGGAATCTGGGAGTCACATGAGGTCTGCGGGCGGTTAGAGGTGCAGAACGGACCCTCTGTCCTAAAGGTCTCTAAACACATGGATCAGCAGGATGCGATGCGTCGGGGCGGGAACCTGGCCACCACGCCTAGGGTAGGGACAGTCCCCACTGGGGGCGGGGAGTGCGAAACCTCCTGGCACCGCCCCGACAAAGCCTGCGCGCGCCCGGTTCCGCGATTGGCCGCGCCTCCTCGCGCCGACGCCCCGTCCCGCCCACCGCCGCCGGTCCGGTGCGCTGCAGCCAATGGGTACAGTCGCCGTCGCCTACGTCACAGTCCAGGCAGCCAATGATGGGAGCGCTCCGCGGCTCGTGGCTCTTTCGCGGCAAAAAGGATTTGGCGCGTAAAAGTGGCCGGGACTTTGCAGGCAGCGGCGGCCGGGGGCGGAGCGGGATCGAGCCCTCGCCGCGGCCTGCCGCCATGGGCCCGCGCCGCCGCCGCCGCTTGCCACCCGGGCCGCGCGGGCCGTGAGCGCCATGGCCGTGGCCGGGGCCCCCGCAGGCGGCCCATGCGCGCCGGCGCTGGAGGCCCTACTCGGGGCCGGCGCGCTGCGGCTGCTCGACTCCTCGCAGATCGTCATCATCTCCACGGCGCAGGACGCCAGCGCCCAGCCGGCGCCCGCCGGCCCCTCCGCGCCCGCCGCCGGCCCCCGCGACCCCGACCTGCTGCTCTTCGCCACGCCGCAGGCGCCCCGGCCCACACCCAGCGCGCCGCGCCCTGCGCTTGGCCGCCCGCCGGTACGGACAACACCAGGGACACAGGGCCGAGTGCACGTCTGGACCCCCGTGCAGACCCGGGCGGGGCGCGGTTTTTGGCCCGGAGGCAACGGGGGCGGGGGAGGGGGTGGGTCGAGGCCCCCGGGCTGGGCGGGGCCGAGCCTGGGTTGCGCCTCCGGGCCCCGCCCCGGGGTGCGGGGTGACCTCGGGCCAGTCCCCGTTTGCTTCTGTGCTCTGGGCCTCACCTTCCCGGAGCCGCTCGAGGGTCAGACTCCTTGATAATAATGGCCCACGTGTATTCAGTTGGCGCTGCCTGCATGCCAGGTCCCTGGCCCACTTGGAGCCGGCTAAAACTCAACAGCCATGCTGTGAGCTCAGTGTTAATCACTGTGCCCATCTGAATTGAGGCCCAGAGAGGGGAAGTGACTTGCCCCCGGTCCTACGGCTGCAAGGGGTAGGTCAGGGATTTGATCTGAGGCCTGCTGGCTTCAGACCAGAACTCATGGCGGGGTAGTGGCACCTGCGCCTTGGGGAAGTGAAGGGGGGCGTTCCTGGAGCTAGACTGTTGAAGAGTCATTGAGGAGACCCTCCTTTCTGCCTAGATGCTCCACTGCCAGGTGCAGGCCTGGGCCTCTGGGCCTCTGGGGACAGGCCTCCTGGCTGGGAGGCCTTCTCTGCAGGGGCGGGGTGGCTGGGCCAGCTGCTGATCCCCTCCCTCTGCCTGTCCTTCCATCTGCCACCCTCCACTCTCACAGGCTCTGGTTGCCATGGAACCTCATTAATCAGACAGGCAGACCCCTAGGCCCCTGGGAAAGTACTGGGTGGGCTGGACCTCAGGGATCTGGAGTGGAAGCCCCAAGTGCCAGGAGAGAGGAAACATCCCAGGGAAATGCTTTGATAAAGTGCTCCCGGAGCAGCAAGAGGCTCAAGACTGGGGTGGGGTGGGGGCCGCAGAAGAGGTGGCTGAATTACAGGGAAGAAGGGAGTAGAGGCCCTGAGCTTGGACCTGTGGGCTTCAGGACAGGGTGTGGAGACCAGTTTGACTGGCAGAGCCTGTGGGTGAAGGTGGGGCTTGGAAGGCAGGCAGGGGCCAGGCCAGCCTGGCAGGAATGGGGTCTCAGCAGGGGGCTTGGAGCAAGTGGGAGGGGTGAGGCAGAGCCCAGGGCAAGGAGGTGGAAGCTGTCCAACTGCTTATGGGGGCCTGGGTGGCAGCTGGTCCCTGAGGCATCCCAGCAGGCAAGTCTCCCCTAACTCCCTTGGCCTCTCGCCCAGTTCTGCCTTCCTTCCGGAATCACCAAGATGCTAATAATAATAACAATAGGAGCCACCATTGTTTTGAGACTGTTTTGTGTGCCAGGCTCTGTGCCAAGCACTTCACCCAATTAACTCTCAACAACTATCCCCTTTTACAGATAGAGAAGCTGAGACCTAGAGATGGTAGGTCATTCAGCTAGTGAAGTGGTGGGGCCAGTCCAAACTTCCTGAGCGGTTAACCAATTAACCACTGGAATGCCTTGCCTCCTGGAGATGTTAATAGAGGGCGAAAGAAGTTCACAGACTCTTCTAATGGGTGAAAGGAGGAGGATTCTAAGAGTGGGTCACCTACATCCAGTGGCCTGTCTCTGCCAGTGCCAGCTTGGGACCTGGACATGAAAGCTGCATTTAACTGACTGACAAGTACTTAGCAGGCCTGGGGCTGTAGAAGCCGAGCTCCAGGCTCAGAGGGACTGCCAGAGACTGGGCTGAGGAAGTGGACTCCACCCCACCCCCAGTGGTGTCAGGGGCAGCCTCTGCGAGCCTGAGCATTCCATTCATTCAGCTGTTGTTGAGTTAATGAATGCCCAAGAGGTACTAGACGCAAGCAACCAAAAACCTCTGCCCTCTACAGTACTTAAGTGCTAATAGCCATTTTCTGTCAGTGGATGGTTGGGGCGAAGGCTGGCACCATCCTGGAGCTAAAGCCCAGAAAAATGGGCCCAGCTTTTGCCCTCCAGTACTGCCCAACTCTTGTACCCCTGGGTAGCCACTGGCCAAATGAGCTGTGGCCTCCGCTGACCCTCTGCCCTGCCATTTGTTTGGGACAGTCTTTGAAACAAGCTACAGGATCAGCTTCTGCAACCGTGAGCATTCCTTGAGCATCTCTAGCATACAAGGGTCTGTGCAATTCAGCCATTCCTCTGGGCCCTTCCTGTCCACCTCTATCCTGTCATCCTGGCTATTAAAAAACAAATTAAATATAATGCACATTGACTGGGGCACCTGGGTGGCTCCATCAGTTGAGCCTCCAACTTGAAATTGATTTCTCCTCAGGTCCTAATCTCTGGGGTGAGATTGAGCCTCACGTCAGGCTCTGCACTGAGCTTGGAGCCTGCTTGGGATTCTCTCCCTCTGATCCCCAGGTGTAACCCCACGCGTGTATGTGCTTGCTCTCTCAAAATAAATAAGCATTTTTTTAAAAATACACATTTACTATAGAAAAAGAGAGACTAAAAAGTTGAAGGGGGCAGGATGCCAGCCCCATCCATTTTTCCTTCTGATTTTTTTCCTAAGCCTCTTTTTTTTGAGGTGGTTGTGACAGCTTTCTTTTTCTTAAGTTTTAAAAATTGTAGTTTTCCCTTTATTTCTGTATTCAAACAGTGGATCATCCACACCTTACAGATATGGTAACAGTCTCCCATGATTGTCCCCCACCCACACACCATACAGAGCTGGCTTCTAGAATGGATTCTAAAAAATATTTTGATTTTTAGAAACTGGAGAAAAATGTTTCATCAGCTTTTTAATCCAAAAAGGGATCACATAAATGCATTGCCCTCTAACAATGTTTTTTTTTGTTTTTTTTTTTTCTTTGCCCTTATATCTTCGAGAGGATTCTGTGTCACCTGCTTCAGTCCTTGACAACAGCGTGGTATTCTAGGGGCTGAATGAGCCATAGTTTTTGTGGCTCCCTTTCCATGGATGGGTATTTGAGCCATCCAGATTTTTTTTTTAACCAGTGTTCTGTGTGTCCTCACCTCTGCCTTTCCAGGCCCCTGTGCTAAGATCTCTAGGGAGCAGTGGTAGACATTGACATCTGCTTGAGGCCTTGCTTTAGTGTGTGGCATTGACCTGTCTTCAGGGTGGGCAGGGGCCTGCAGAACAGGGGGAAGATGCAGGGAGGGGTGCCATTGTCAGAAGCATGCCAGGTTCAGGCCCAAGGGGCTAGGCTGGAGAGGAGGTCCATTCTGGTTGGGTTTTGGGGGCCAACTTTTGGACTAGGCTCCAGGGAGGCAGGACTCGTGGTAGATAGGAAGGTGGGCTCAGTGCCAGCCTGTTAGGGCTCACATGCTGGCCCCGCCTCTCACCGCCTATGCAACCTTTCCGAGGTGTAGGTTCCTTGGGCAGTGGAGAAGTCATCATGGCACCTGCTGGCAGAGTCTGGGCAGAGGGTTTGATGACCGAATGCAGGTGAAGCAATTATTTAGCTGTACTCAGCACACAAGAGCACTCAGCACATGTGAGTGCTTCTATCCCCGGGACACATGAGGGAACCTGTGAATGCAGTCTGAGGCAGGGTCTGCAGAGGTTCATATAATAAACAGTTGATGCCAGGCACTGCATACAGTGGCTATTTAGGCCCAGTGCCTGCCCCCAAGGGGCACTGCCTTCCGGGTGAGACAAACACATCTGCAGAAATTTGCATTGAGAGATAATGTGGGGAAAGGTCGGGTATGAGGCATTTTAGCAGGAGAAGGGACACAGTCTTTTGCAGGATCAGAAAGACGTAAGTGATGGGTAAGGTGCCTGCCCCCAGAGGTGGAAGGAGTTGGTGTGAAGAGTAGGAGGGAGGGAACCAGTATGGGCTAAGGCTTGGGGACACAGGTTTGTGACAAAACGTGTCTGCAGAAGTGCACGTGGAGAAGTGACAGAGGAGGACACTAGGGTTGAGAGGGACAGATGGAGGCGGGGACGTGGCTGAGTGGCCCACATGGGAGGAGATAGTGGCTGTGGTGGTAGGCTTTCTTGGCAGTTAGATGTGTGAGGCCATGGCTGCTGAACGTTCTAACTCAGGTTATGTGTGATGGTGGGGCGGGCATGGCTGGTTTGGGTCAGGCTGCACCTGAGAGGCCTGTGGGACTCCCTCCTCCAGTGTGTGTGACCAACTCATGGGGTGTTCTATCACCCCACGGTGATAACAGGGTGGGAATCCTGGCTCAGCCACTTCTGGGCAGTATGACCTGGGGCCTCTCTGAGTAGTTACTTTATCTGTAAAATGGAGCCATTATTGTGCTGCTAGTCTACAGGATGGACCGAACATGCAGAGCATGTGTGAGCACCAGCTGCCTCCGTGTTCGAACAAAAACCAGAGAGAGGAGGCGACTTGTCCGAGGGACCTGTATCCTAATGGCCTAGAACAACAAACAACTAATACAGCACTGTATGTCAGTTATGTGAGAAATGAAATTAAAAGCTTAATTAAAAAAAAGAACCAATGAGAAGCATTTATTATCACATAGTTTTGGTGGGGCAAGAATTCAGAGGAGACTTAGCTCAGTGCCTCTGCCTCAGGGTCTCTTCTGAGGTTGCAGCCAAAGTGTTGGGCCAGGTGGCAGTCTTCAGAAGGCATGACGAGGGTTGGAGGAGCTGTGTCTAGGCTCACCTGGAATGCTACTGCAGGAAGTCTCAGTTCCTTGCCCCCTGGGCCTGTGTGGCATGGCCGTGGCACTCCCCAGAGTGAGTGATCCAACACAGAGAACAAGGAGGAAGCCCCAGTGCATCTCGGACCCAGTCTGAGAAGTGACTTGTCATCATTTCCATCACACTGCTCATTTAGAAGCAAGTTATCAGGTCAGGTCTATATTTAAGGGGAGGAGAATTAGGCCCTAATCTTTTGAAAGGGAGAGTACCAAGAAATTTGCAGGCAGGGGCACGTGGGTGGCTCAGTCGGTTAAGCAACTTGAATTTTGCTCAGGTCATGATCTCACTATTCGTGGGATTGAGTCCCGCTTTGGGCTTCACGCTGACAGCATGGAACCTGTTTCGGAGTCTGTCTTTCTGCCCCTCCCCCACTATGCGCCTTTGGGTCCTCTCTCTCTCTCAAAACAAATAAACTTAAAAACAAAAAGAAATTTGCAGACATATTTTTAAACCATCACAGGCCCCCAGGGAGGTAGTGGTGGAGCTAGAACTTGAACTCAGGTCTTTTGCCCTTCGGTTGAGTGATCTGCCCTGTGTAGTAGGATTGTGTCCCCTGGGATCCCTCACACACTAAGTGTCCCGGTAGAGAAAGTGGGGCAGGGGTGGCCCAGGAGCATCAAGCCCTAAGTCAGGTCTCTTGTAGCCTCATTCCTGGGTATTGGGCATCATCCCATTATTTCTGCCACAGGTAAAGCGGAGGTTGGACCTGGAAACTGACCATCAGTACCTGGCCGAGAGCAGTGGGCCAGCCCGGGGCAGAGGCCGCCACCCAGGAAAAGGTACCCACAGAACTTGGGCTGGGGCAGGCCCCCTGACCAGGCCCAAGTTGGGGGTGTGGACAGACAAATAAGCTTGCAAAGTGAGCTCTGGTCTCTCAGGCATGGACCTGAGCCAGGCCTCTGGAGGCCCCGAGGGGCAGCTGGAGTGGCCGCCTGGCATGGCTTCCCCAGACCCTGGGGGGTGGGGAGTTCCCCAGCCAGGAAAGGAATGCCATGTGGTTGGCAGGCAGCAGCCACAGGGCCTCCCTGTCGGCTTGGCCAAGGGGAAGGAGCCATCTATCCCTCCCACCCCTATCCCTCTGCCCTGCATTGCCAGGAAGGCCTGCCTGGGGGTGGGGTGGTGCTGAGGGAGCCACCTCGCCTGGACCCCCAGGTGTGAAATCCCCAGGGGAGAAGTCACGCTATGAGACCTCGCTGAATCTGACCACCAAACGCTTCCTGGAGCTGCTGAGCCGTTCAGCTGATGGCGTTGTTGATCTGAACTGGGCAGCCGAGGTGCTGAAGGTGCAGAAACGGCGCATCTATGACATCACCAATGTCCTCGAGGGCATCCAGCTCATTGCCAAGAAGTCCAAGAACCACATTCAGTGGCTGTAGGTACCAGCCAAATAGGAGGGCAGGCAGAGGCTGAGGCGCAGGGCTGGACCAGCCTGGAGGAGCTGAGAGCAGAACCCACTGTGGCTGCCTGTGTCCTTGTCATCTAGCTGGGGAAACGGGGGCTTAGCAAGTGGAGGTGGCTTCTCTGAGGAAAGTACACAGATCTCACATATGCAGCTTAATGCACCTTCATGTATTTCTTCGCCTGGGGAGCCACCCTCCAGATCAGGATAAAGAACACGCCCAGCACCACAGAAAGTTCCCTGTGCCCTTTCCCCAGTTGTTGCCCACCCCTGATACCATTAGGTGATCACTCTTCTGCCCTCTTGCCATCAATGGGATTGTCTAACACATCTGTTTTATTGTTAATTCTTGTTTTATTTTTCTCCTCTGTTCCCCTCATCATCCTACTCCTCTGTTATGGACACACCTGCCTTTTCCGTTTTTACCAGATCATTCCATTCTGCATCATTTTTTTTTCTTTTAACCACATGTCTGAAGTGCTTCCATGTCTGTACATCTGATGCATGCTCATCCTTTTATACAACCTTATAGTATTCCACGGCATGCCTGCACCATCATTTACTTATCCTGCCTCCAGTAAGGGAGATGTTGGTATTTTCAGACCTTCAGGCCCAACTTTAGACCCCTGCCAGTCTGACTTGGAGCCCAGCTTCAGCCCTCTGCTGCTTCCCAGAGAGGGATAAAGGCTCGCTTAGATCTCTCAGAACAGGCAGCAGCAGACTGAGTGCTGCGGGTCAGAGCTCCTGGGTCAGAGCTCCTGGGCCAGGAGCTGCAAGCCCTCTCTTTGCCTCCTGCAGAGGCAGCCATGCGGCAGTGGGGATCGGTGGGCGGCTTGAAGGACTGACCCAGGACCTCCAGCAACTGCAGGAGAGTGAGCGGCAGCTGGACCACCTCATCCATATCTGTACTGCACAACTGCGGCTGCTTTCTGAGGACTCTGACAGCCAGCGATATCCTTGGATCTCTGGGACTGCTGCCATGGAGGACAGGACTGGCGGGTGGGGGTCCCATCCAAGTGGGACTGTGAGGCTACCCTGGGCCATGGATTCAGGAGAGGGCTCTGGCTTTGGATGCACATTCTGGGCTCAGCATTTACTTGTTATGCTGGACAAGTTACTTAACCTCTCTGAGCCTCAGCTACATCTGGAAAAGGGGAAAGTAATCAATTCCGAAATTGCACAGATTAGAACAAGAAAACCTAGTAGAAGCAATAGCAAACATTGATTTGGTAGTGATTCAGTACATGGCCATAACTTCAAATGAACTTTATTTATTCTTGAGAGAGCAAGCAGGGGAGGGGCAGAGAGAGGGAGACACAGAATCTGAAACAGGTTCCAGGCTCTGAGCTGTCAGCACAGAGCTCGACTTGGGGCTTGAACCCATGGACCATGAGATCATGACCTGAGCCAAAGTTGGATGCTTAACCAACTGAGCTACCCACGTGCCCCGTGGCCATAACTTCAGAGTTAAAGATCTCAGTTCTTGTTTGTCTTCCAAAAATAGTAACTTTTTTTTTAAGACTTTACTTTTAAGTAGTCTCTGCACCCAACATGGGGCTTGAACTCAGAACCACGAGACTATGAGTTGCACACTCACTCCACTGACTGAGCCAGCCAGGTGTCCCTAGAAACTTTTTTTTTTTGATGTCTGTTTATTTTTGAGAGACAGAGAGCATAAGTCAGGAAGGGTCAGAGAGAGAGGGCAACACAGAATCTGAAGCAGCCTCCAGGCTCCGAGCTAGCTGTCAGCACAGAGCCTAACGCGGGGCTCGAACCCATCAACCATGAAATCATGACCTAAGCTGAAGTCAGATGCCCAACCGACTGAGCCACCCAGGCGCCCCCCTAGAAACTATTTTAAAATAAGTTTTTTGTTTTGTTTGTTTGTAGTGAATACTCAGATTATGTTTATAAGTTTTGGAGACAGCCACCAACTGACACCAAGATCATGGGTCAGAATAAATTCTCAGCACCAGGCCTGGAGTTGTCTTACATAACTTACATGAAATTATTACAGGCAGTCATCATTAACTTGGGATTAGATGGGTAGAATGGTCTCACTGTACAGATGTGGAAATCGGGGCTCAAGGTGTGACATAGGCCGAAGCACCAACTATGTGCCAGGCCCTGGGGTGGGGGGTGGAGAGGACAGGAGAGACTAGGTAGGTGTGCGTTCTTAGGAATCCTCTGGGTGGGTGGCCCCAGAGGTTAAAGATCACGTGGTCCTTGACTCCACCAACCCTGGCCTACGTGACCTGCCAGGACCTTCGTAGCATCGCAGACCCTGCAGAGCAGATGGTCATGGTGATCAAGGCCCCTCCTGAGACCCAACTCCAAGCCATAGATTCCTCAGAGGTGAGACTCAGGACTCCAGACCTGACCAAGACAGGCTGGGGTGGGTCCGGTGGTCAGCCGAGCCTCAATTTATCCTGCCTGCTGCCTCCACCCAGACCTTTCAGATCTCCCTTAAGAGCAAGCAAGGCCCCATTGACGTTTTCCTGTGCCCTGAGGAGACTGCAGGCGGCATCAGCCCTGGGAAGACCTCGTCCCAGGGGACGGCTTCTGGGGAGGAAGACAGGGCAGTTGACCCTGCCACCACAGTGCCACCACCATCATCTCCCTCCTCATCCCCTGCTGCAGATCCCAGCCAGTCCCTGCTCAGCCTGGAGCAAGGTGGGTGAAGGGTGGGTGGGTGGGGTGGGTTTGGGCCCCTCTCCCAGCTGGGTGGGCAGGCATGACAGTCCCGCTGCCCTCCCTGCGGGCCGTCCCTGGCCTGTGATGCTCCCCCGTCTCCCCAGAACCTCTGCTTTCCCGGATGGGTGGCCTGCGGGCCCCTGTGGACGAGGACCGCCTGTCCCCGCTGGTGGCGGCCGACTCACTCCTGGAGCATGTGCGGGAGGACTTCTCCGGCCTCCTCCCTGAGGAGTTCATCAGCCTGTCCCCTCCCCACGAGGCCCTCGACTACCACTTTGGCCTTGAGGAGGGTGAGGGCATCAAAGACCTCTTCGACTGTGACTTTGGGGACCTTACCCCCTTGGATTTCTGATGGGGCTTAGGGGGGACCAGGGACTCCTGAGATGCCCACCCTGTCTCTGCAGCCCTGGAGCCCCCTGCCCCTGGCCGTCCTCCCAGCCCGATTGGAAATGTTTAATTTATACCCTATCTCCCCTGTCTCCAGAAGCTTCTAGCTCTGGAGTCTGGCTACTGCCAGGAGGCTGAGCAAGCCAGGAAGGGAAGGATTCTGTTTGTGGTGTGTATGTGCATGCACCCAGCACCCAACATGTGTGTACACGGGGTGAGTGGTGTGTGAGCATGTGTGTGTGCATGTACCGGGGAATGAAGGTGAACACATCTGTGCGTGCACTGAAAACACGCCCCAGTGTGTCCACGTGTGTGTGCATGAGTCCATGTGTGCGCGTGGTGGGGGCTCTAACTGCACTTTTGGTCTCCTTGCTCCAGGGGCCCCACGAGGCCCAGGGTGGCCACCTGCCCCCAGAATCCTGTGTGCTGACCAGGCCAGGTGGCGAGGCCTTGGCCTGCTTGTTTGCAGGACAGCGAGAGCACTTCTGTCGTCTTAAAGGTTTTTCTGATCGAAGCTTTAATGGAGCGTTATTTATTTATCAAGGCCTCTTTGGCAAGCCTGGGGCACCAGCAAAGGGTAGGAGGGGTGTGGGACTGATGCCCCAACTCCTTATACCCCTGAGCGAGGGCAGGGGTCCCTAAGCTGTAATTTGCCCCACTCCGAAGGAGCTGAGGCCTGAGCGGTTTATTTATTGGGAAAGTGAGGGAGGGAGACTGACTGACTGACAGCCATGGGTGGATTGAGGGGGTGGTCCCTTCCCAGAGGGTCACTGCAGGACCCCATCTGCCCCCCAGGATGGATGTGAGATGGGAGAGGTGAGTGGGGGACCTTCACTGACAGGGTGGGCAGGAGGGGTGGGTCAAGGGCTTCCCCTAGCCCAGACCACAGGGGCCCCTCCTGTGGCATTTGAAGTGCCCCCTCTACCCCACTTCTTGCTCTGCCCTACCCTCCAATCTGCACTTTGATTTGCCTTTCTAACTGCTCTGTTCCCTCTTGCTTTGGTTTTAATAAATATTTTGATGGTGTTTGGGCTGGGTTTTGGGACTGTGTACAAGGAGCAAATCTGGGGGTGGGAGAGGTCAAGGTTGCTGGGAAAACACCCCTTGTCTACTTCCCCTCTCCCTGCCTCTACTTGGTTTCATTTCACTTGAACCTCCCAGCCACAAGAAAGGCAGGCTTCATCACCATTTTTGTCCTTACTTAGAAACTGATCCAATGAAGTGGTAAGTGAACTCCCTTCCTTTTCCCAGCCTCAGAGAGGCCACTCTGATTGCTGTGTTCCTTCCAGATGTTTCTGGGCATTTGTAAACATGGAGCAAATAATTAAAACAGGCTGATGATGTGTCAGGTTCTTTCAGGTTCTGGGGACACATTCCCTGCCCTCATGAGGCTCTTGGGGAGAGACTTACACAAATGGGAAAGTCAGAGGGCTTCCTGAAAAAGGTGATGCTCGAGCTGAGAGCTCTAGGATAGTTACCTGAGAAGGAAAACATGAACCCACTTAGCAGACAGGGCATTGTGGTCAAAGGCCCCAGGGCAGGGGCGGAGGGTGGCACAGAGGACCTCAGAGAAACCAGTGTGGAGTCCTGAGGGGAGGGCTAGAGTGGAAAGTTCAGTGTTGGGGTTTATTCAGGGGACAGGGACTCACTGATGAGTCTGAGATAGTGACATACCCTGTTTTATATTTTAAAACTCCCTTTGGCTGTTATGTGGAGGATGAATTGAAGAGGGGCCAGAATGGCAGAGGGGAGGGTAGAAAGGACTGAGTTGAGTTTGAAAGGGGAGGGGAGGGTGATTGGGAGGCCATACACACAGATCTGTTGTTTTTTCTTTTTAAATATTTTTATTTATTTCTGAGAGAGAGAGAGCGTGAGCAGGAGAACGTCAGAGAGAGGGGGAGATAACAGAATCTGAAGCAGGCTCTAGGCTTTGAGCTAGCTGTCAGCACAGAGCCTGAGTAGGGCCCGATCCCACGAACCATGAGATCATGACCTGAGCTGAAGTCGGACGCTTAACCGACTGAGCCACCCAGGCGCCCCCACGCGGGTCTGTTTAACCCTTAGGTGAGCTTTATCTGAGCCAGGTCCTATGTTAAGCCCTGTATAGTCAGTGAGTCCCCACAACAATCCTAGATGGTATCTACTATTACCCCATTTTGCAGAAAAGGATACAGACGCTCAGCTGAAGTCCCTTGCAGGTCTTCCCCACAAGGTGTCACTCTGTTCTGCAGTTGGCTTTGTTGACCCTACAGTGGTGTGGGACCCACGCAGCCCTCCGTTCTGTTGCTGGCTGTGTAGTACTCCCAAGCCGACCGTCACTTGTCATTTACGCAGCCAGTCCCGGCTGACAGTGACCCCTCGGGTGGTTCCTTACTCCACAGTTGCCAACCCTCCGGGAGCCTCTGATAACAGAGCTGCGGAAGCGAAAGGTGTCCTACGTTGTGCAGCTCTTGCCCACCTGGCGGCTGGAGTTTGCCTTTCCATTCGTGAAGGCGAGGCTCTAGAGAGGGGCGGGCGGGCGGGGAGGGGGCCTTCGCGGCCCGAGGGGCGGGGGGTGGAGCCGCGGGGGGGCGGGGCCCCGGGCGTCCGCGCCGGCGCCGATAGGCTGGTGTACCCCGGAGTCCGAGGCCGCGGCGGCGGCCACATCCCGGAGCTGCAGCCCAGCCCCAGCCCGAGCCGAGTGGGTGGCGGCGCCATGGCGTGCGCGGGGCTGCTCACCGTGTGCCTGATCCGGCCATCCGTGCCTGAGCCCCGGCGGCCCCCCGCGCCTGTGCCTGCCTCCGGGCCCGCCGGACACGCGCTCTTCCAGGACGTGAGTGGGGAGCGGGCAGGGGGCGAAGGCTCTCCAGCCCTGGGGTTGTCAGTCTCACCAGGTCTGTCTGCTCTCTCCCTGTGTCTCGCTGGGCTCTCTGTTTCTCGCTGTCTCTCCTTACCCCCGTCTCTGCGTTTCTCTGTCTCCAGGTCTTTTGGTGCCCTGCTTCTGTCTCTGGGTCTCTGCCTCTCACTATCTCTCTCTGACCCTGCTGTCTCCATTCTCCCTTCTCTTTTTCTCTTTTCCTTTCTGTCCGTTCTGTCTCTCACTCTCCTCATCTCCTGGTTCGGTGTCACTGCCGCTGCTGCCCCCCACTCCCTAGTCCACCCCATTTATGTGTCTGCTGCAGTAGGGGCTGTCAACACTTGATCACAGGAGCAGTCCCCTCTGTGGCAATTTCAGGCTGGGCTGACCCAGTCAAGGGAGCCTGGAAGAATAAACAGCCCCTGGACTCCTGATGCAGTGCTGCTCCCGGAGTCCTGTAGATCTGACCCAGGGGCCCTGGGGTCCCGCAGTTGGTCAGGACTGCCCCCAGCGGTCTGTGCCTCCTTCCTATGTGTGGTAGGTGGTCATTTAGCACCCCCAGGGGCACCAACATAGGGCAGCCTTGCCAGGCCTCAGTCACTGCCTTGGGCTCCTTCCTCCCCTTTCACCCTAGTGCCCAGCCCCATCGTGGCCCACTCACGCCCCCGGCTTCCTTCAGAGGTCTCTGCCTGTGGGAAAGATGGACTCCTGTCCCCTCCTGGCTGCCCCCAGTGACTCAGCACCTTGACCACAGTCCTGGATGGAAGGGATCTGTCCATCCCGCTTCCCAGATGGAAAAACCAAGGAGGGAGGAGTTAGGAATATGTCCACAATCACACATGGAGACAGAAGCATGCTTGGGTGTGGCCCCAGGTGCCCTCATTCACAGCATAACACCCTTCTTGCCATCTCCATCTGCCCTAGCCAGGCCACACTGTGCTGCTGTGTGACTTGAGCCAGTGGCAGACCTTCTCTGAGTCAGGCTTCTGTCTAGGGGTTAGATTCATCCCGACACTTCACTGATCCTGAGAAAACAGCTGGAGAGGGGTGGCATTCAGGACCTGGAATTGATAAGGCTTCTTTGTCCAGACTTTGGCCGGCCCCTCCTTGCCAGATGTGCTGGTCTCCCTTTGCTGGGCTGCTTCGGATGACCTGGAAGTCTCTGGTCCCTGATTACGTCTTGACTCTTTTCCTTTCTATCTGCCACTGTTGCCCTTCATCTCTGCTTCTCTGTAAATACAGTCGGTCTACCCTTGCTTTCTGCCACTCACACTCCCCTGTGCACATGTGTGTGCAGGCATGTGCATGCACACACGAGCCTGTCCAAGGCCTTCATACTGAGTCAGCCTCATAGGAAGCCCCGGCCCTGGAAGGGTTAACCCCAGACACCCACAAAGAAAGAACTAGCCACTGCATATTAGGGTCTTAAGCACACAGGGAAAGAGCCTGGAGTGGGCAGAGTCTGGGATGGTCCATGGCCATGATGCAGAGTTAAGGGTCTCAGGTCTGGGACAAGTGCCCAGGAACTTGGCCCATCTCCCCACTGTCCTCAAGCTGGGACTGTGCCAAGGGCTGATACATCAGACAGAACCCAGGGTAGACTCTGGGTGTGGGAGGTGGGGGAGCTGGAAGCTGGTGAGGAGCACCCCCTGTGGGGCCAGGACCCACAGGAAAACTGAGCAAGCGGTGGGACCTGCTGTGTGATCTTCCTGTGCCCCCCTTGTTGGAAAATCTCCCGCAGGGCTGATCTGGGCAGGGGGTTGGAACCAGGCTGAGCAGGAGGAAAGGCAAGGTTGGGGGGGGGCAGGCTGGCCAGCTGGGGCCCTGATGAGCTGGGTGGGGGCCTTCTGCCTCCCAGGTGGCACTCACAGCTCCCGTCTGCCCCTTTGTCCTCCAGGTTTTCCGCAGAGCAGACAAAAATGGTGAGTGTGCCTTCCCTTGGGTCTACAGTGTGGGGAGGGGTGGGGGCCATCAAGGAGGTTCAGGGGAGCATCACGAGTTTGGGAGCACAGTCTAGAATAGGGAAAAATCCTGGGGAGACCCAAATCAGGAGAATCAGTCAAGCTGTCCTTCCCAGAGGGAGTGCCATTTGGAGTTCAGCTTGGCACGATGGAGAGTGGAGGGAATGTGGTTTAGCCAGAGGCTGGAAGTGGGGGCATACTCTCGCACAGTGCCCTGGCACAGGTATGGGTAACCCTTCTATATGATTTCATGTTGTCCTCACACACCAGCTAGGTGGGAATTCTTCACCCCATTTTACAGACTAAGGATCCCAGGCCCAGAGAGGTGAAGCAGTTTGCCTGAAGTCACACAGTCATTGAATGGTGGGCCTTGAACCCAAGTCTGTGTCATGCTTGGTCCCAAGCTTCCTATGTAAGGGACTTGGAAACGTGGGGTGATGGAGATGAGGCCTGTGGGGGATTGTGCTCTTCAGTCTTTAGAGGGCTCAGTAACTTTCCATATGACCAACCAGCTGGACCCAGGGAGAGTTTGCCAGGTCTAGGGAGTCCGCTTCCCGTGCCCTGGGTCCTGGGCATGCTCAGACCCTGGTTTGGGAAAACTTTGAAAGCTAATGCAGGAGCCGTCAAGGGAGCCCGCAGGCAAGTTGCTGCCCACAGAAGCTTGGAGTAGCCCAGTGTGTCCTGATTGGCCAGGTGAGGGTCTGAGCCGAGGCAGCTGGTCAGCCTTGGGCTTACTTCTGTCTGGGGTCCTAGACCCTTTGGCCTTTCAGCCTCCTGGAGACAGGATCATATCCCAGCCCATTGATCAGCTGGCACACATGGTCTCATTTGGATCACAGCACTCTGTCTGGGAAGGCTCAGATCCCCACCCCCTCCCCAGCTCTGCTCCCCCAACCCCATCTGCTTAGAGATCTTACAGGCAAATCCTCACTGTCTCTGGCCATCCCACTGGTGCTCTTAGACTGTTCCATGGCCCCTGTGGAGAGGAGGTCATTCCCTCCTGATCCTGCCAGCCTGCTCCTTGCAGGGGCTCCAACTCTTAGGAAGATCTCATCTGCCTCCCGGTGGCTTCTCTGTGAAGGGAGTGGATCCAGAGCAGCCCGGAGCCAGGCTTGGCAGGCAGACACTCAGCTCCCAAGTCCTCCGAGTGATGTCTAGGTCCTGCCATGATCTGGCTGTGTCCCAGGCTTTCCATTTGCTTCTTCATTTGGCAAACATTTATTGAGTCCCTATGCAATGCCACGTGTGTGCTGTCTTGTCCTTTGGGTGCCTGCAAAGTGGGCCCTGTTGCCTTAAGTGGGTACCTCTGGAGGCCCTTTTGTCCCCAACAGCCAGGTCCTCCCCACCAAGCTCAGAATTCCATTCCACCTGGCCAAGTAGTCTTCGAGGGTTGAGGGTCGGTGAGGAGGGGTTGGATCTGAATCTGGTGGCAGGGGTGCGGCCAGGGGTCAGGGATACCAGCTCTACTCTCTGCCCCCCACCCCAGATGATGGTAAGCTCTCATTTGAGGAGTTCCAGAATTACTTTGCTGATGGGGTTCTCAGCCCTGCGGAGCTGCGGGAGCTGTTCAGCGGCATTGATGGGCACCCCACTGAGTGAGTACGAGAGCGGGTGGGTGAGCTGGGTGTAGATGTGAAGCTAGGCTGTCCCAGCCCCGCGGTGTCCCCTGCTGCCTTGGTTCCTTATGGAGGATGGGGCGTTGCATAGGGAGAGAGGTGCCAGGGCTTGATGCCAGCTTTACCCGCCCACTCACCCCCCTCCCTGGCTCCAGCCTTGTCCATCACACTCCTTCCAGCTGGGACCCCAAAATAGCCAGGTTTGAGTCACCAGCCGTGGTTCAGCCCACAGGTGTCCCCCCAACCCCCCTCCCCATTCCCGCTTCCTGCAAGGACAAGAGGATGCCTGAAGATAGCTGGGCCTCGCCTGCTTCCACCCGTGGATGCAGGTGCATCAACACGCACGCACCTCCCCGTGTGCGCTCCCAGGTCTACGAGACTCAGCGGGAGTCTGCGTGCCTCCCTCCCCTGCTTCCTTACATGGGCACATACGCATCCACAGCTGTCCCTGCCTCTCCCCCAACGTCTCCTTAGAATAAATTCCAGACTCTGGGTTGGCGTTTAAGGCTTCCATGCCTTTCCCTACTCTGAGGCTTGGGCTGGACCTTGTATCTGCAGTGTGGCTACCTCCCCACCACCAGACACTCCAGTCAAATTCCTTGTCCTTGAAGGCCTAACTTAAGCACCCTCCTTCTGGAAGGCCTCCCTACCCTACCAAGTAATACCCCAGGCCTTCTCTGGACTTCCAGACTTGGTTTTTCCTTCTCGGCTCTGACCACTCCTCCCTGGCCTGTGTCCACATTTCTCTCTGAGGGCCCGAGATCCCCTAGGAGGCCAAGAATGGGTCTGAATTTTGCCCTCAGTGATACCCTTGCTGCTCCCGCTGGCCCACTGAGCAGCTTAAGCTGTGGTGGGGGCAGAAGCAGCCTCCTCATCAGGCTGAGCTGCAGTGGGCAATGGGAGGAACACTGGCTGTAAAGTCTCAGGTCACCAAGCTTAAGTCTGTGGGACTGAAGGGTGCTGTTCTCTTTCCTGCAGCAATTTGGAAACAGAGAAACTGTGTGGTGAGTAGGTCCAGGGGAGCTGTGGTCTGCCACCCCTAGGCAGGTGGTGGGCATGATGTTCCTTCGAGGCTGTTCCTTCTCTGCTAATGGAATGAGATGGGCTCAGGATATGAGGCCTGGTTGGCAGTTGAGGAATCCCAGGTTGGGTAAATGAGACCATGGAGCAGGAGGAGGGGGTGGTCTGGGACCTTTGAGCCCCTTCTCTGCCCACAGACTATTTCTCAGAACACCTGGGTGTCTACCAGCCTGTGCTGGCCGCGCTGGAGTCGCTGAACTGTGCAGTGCTCACTGCCATGGACACCACCAAGCTGGTGAGTGGAGGGGTTGATGGTGGAGGACCTGGAGCAAGGGCAGGGGTGTCTGCTATGCTGTGGGAGCCTCTACTGTCATGGCTCAGGGCTGGGGAGCTAGAGGCTTGGGTTCTTTCCCACTTGCTGGCTGTGTACCTTTGTCTTTCTGGGCCTCAGTTTTCTCATCTGTAAACTGGGGATAATAATAGAGCTCACCTCCAGACATTCGATGTGACAATTAAATGAGAACAAAGGCAGGCATTTTTGTCTTCCTTGTTCTCTATTCCCAGCACCCAGAGCTGTGCCTGGCACACAGCAGCCACTTGGTACCTGGAGCTCCTGCTGCTGCTGTTGTTACTATTGGCCAGACCTAACTGTTGAGTATCAAGCCCAGGACCCCGCAGGGAGGGGTCAGGGGTGGGACATGCTCACACACGGCCACAGGCCCATGCTGGTGTGTGGAACCTGGAGGGGCAGGGCCTGGCCTACGCGCATGTGTAAGGCAGGCAGGCATGTGTGCACCCAAGAGTTTGTATGCATGTGTGGCCACACGCACATACAAGCACAAACAGTGCTTAAAACCCCGGGCTCTAGGCTCTTAGATAGAAAGTTCAGAAACACAAGCCACCCCTCCCTTTGTGTGTTCCTTTTAAGACATGTCTCCACCTCCCTTTGTCCTATAGCTTTTAATAAGGAGGCAAGGCAGGAACTGTGAGGAGGCCCAGGATTGTGCCTGACCCCACAAAGGGGAACTGAGGCCCTCAGTGAGTCAATGATCAGCCAAGGACAGGACTTCCTTTTCTGGTTGTTTCCCCCTGGGCTTTAGTAGGTTTTCACCCCTTGAAGCTTGACACAGGATGGGAATCCAAAGAGTACATGATGAGCGGTTGATGTGTTGTGATAATTTTCGTATCTGTGGCCTGGACACAAGTGGGGGTGTTGTCTTCCTTGTTGCCATGGAAACAGGGCCCTGGAGGTAGGCACCTGGACTGGTATTCTCTGAACTGGCACTAGTTAGGGTAGATCCAAACTGTAGGTCAAAGGGAGGGTCCTTGGGGTCTCGAGCACCTCCTCCTGGCTCAGTCAGGGGTGGAAGCGACCCATCGGCACATGATGACTCTGCCAGCTCCAGTCACTTGAGACTTTTATTTGGCACTCAATTCCTGATAGAGCTATAGCTCAGCCTACTGAGCCTCTGCAGCCCCTCACGTGGCACCTCCCCTCCAGCCCAGCATGATTCAGTTGAACACTTCGTGCACCAGCCTGGAGCCCCACTCCTGATACATGGGCCGGGTTATCCAGCGCTGTTGGAAGGAGCGCAAGGAGGCCACCATGGAGCCGCCTGTCCACACTGCTGTGCCACGCCCAGGGCTGGCAACCAGGTGAGGCCGAGGTGCCCCAAAGCCGTGCCTCTGGCACTGTGCCTCCAGCTCCATTTCTAGGCGCTCAGTGAAGCCAGGGAAAAGCGTGGAACCACCGGCCAGCACCACAGTGTCAGCCAGCCGTGACCGTAAAGTTGCAGGGACCCTCTGCAGCGCCTGGAAGGCCAGTACAGGCAGTCCTGGCTCAGCCTGGCCTAGCAGACTCGGCTGGAAGATGGGCTCCGGGCAGCGGAAGCGCTCGCTGCTGAGGCAGATGGAGCACCCGGTGCCTAAGCAGAGACTGACCGGATGGTGGCGGTCAGCGTTCTGAAGGTCACCCTCAAAGTCCAGCGACACATAGCAGCAGTGCTTCTTGAGGTGTGTGATGGCCTTGCGGGGCACGGCCCGCAGCGATAGATCGGGGCACGCTGCCACCAGCAAGTCCCTCAGGTAGTGCGACAGCGTGCTGCCTGCCACGTCCAGCCGGAAGGTGGCCTGGTGCCACGAGTGGCCCGCATAGACAGGCGTGGCGTGGCACACGCCCGCACCTGCCTCCACGGCCAGCCCGCTGAACGCGCCCGTGGAGCAGAGCGCCAGCAACGCCGTGCTGGCCATGTGGCACGCGGGCACTGCCAGGGCCTCGAAGAGCAGCTCGGCCACCTTCTCGCGGCTCGCGGGCGGTGCCGACGGCGAGTCACTCACTAGCACGGGCCACTGCTCCGGGCACACCCGCAGGCCGCCCACCAGCAGGCGCTCCCACAGCCCCTCCAGCGCCTCCCAGTCCACCACCATGCCGTGCTTGATGGGATGCGTCCGCACCACGCGGCCCTCCACCTCGGCGCCGGGTGCGCCGGGCGGCACCGGCCGGTCCCAGGCGGGCACCAGGCTGGAGCTCTTCAGCACCAGGCGGGGCTGGCGCTCGCCCCCGAAACCCGCCTTGATGAAGCCCGAGCCCTGGTCTACCACCAGCGCCACGCGGCCCAGCGAGGGCGGCCGCGGGAGCCGGCGGCTCCCGGACTCCCCGGACGCCGACCTCCCAGTCCCCGATCCCGCCGCTTTTCCTGGCTCGACCCCGCCATTTGCCAGAGGCACCCCTCTCGGAGGCTGGGCCCTGCCCCCGGCCTCACTGGAGGCCCACCTTTCAGCTTTCGGCCCTGGCCCCAGGCCTAAATCCCTGCCTTTGGTTACAGAACTAGTGCCCTCAATTCTTGGCTTCAGCCTCTGGTCCCGAGCGCCCACTCTTCCAGCCAGACTGGACGTCTCTTTTTAGCTCTTGGCTCTGCCCACAGGCCTGAGGACCCGCCACTAATTCAAGTGTCAGTCTCCACTCCTGCGGGGTTTGGGCCGTTTTTGGGCCTCTTTGCCCTCCTGTAGCTCAAGGCTCAAGGCTCCACCTTGGACTGGGCCCACCCCTCTGGGGATGCACCTCCGCTATGCGGCTCTGCTCCCTCAGTCCTGGCAGAGGTAGACTTTGAGAGGGCCTCCTCCGATCCTTCTAGATGAGAAGCCTCTGGGAGCAGCAGGGCTCTAACGATGATGGCCTTATGGCAACGTCCTCTGGACATATATTCTTTCTTGGGGACCCAGGAGTCCAGTCCAGTCTTTGAGCCCCAGACAGTCTCCTGGCACCTCTCTCTTGGCCTTGACTTAAGGTGGGAGGGGGTGGTGAGAGAAGGAAGGAGAAGAACTTGGATTGGACTCATTGTGACCTCAGTCCTCAGTACCTGCTGTATTCCGCAGACCTCTCCCTCCATGAAAACTTGCTGGATTCATCCTCTCTCCTGGGACAGGGCCAAGAGAGTGATTTTGGCATCAGGGGACCTGACCTCAGCGGTCCAGCACAACCAGAGCACTCCAGATTATCTGATGTACTCTGGCCAGATGTGCAGCACTTCTCCTCCCTCCCTGCCCCCCTCCCCCAAGGCTGAAGGGAAAGCTCTTAATCACAGATCTGTAGCAGGTGGCCCACATAGGGACCCTACCTTTAGGGGCTTCCATGTATGGACTCCTGTGGACCTGAGTTTGTGACTCCGTTCTGAAGATGACTCACTGTGCCCCCCCTGAGCAAGTCCTAATCTCTCTCTGGGCTCAGTTTCTTCCTCCAGAACGTACTAATAATCCTCATCCAGGAAAAAGGGCCCTTCTAGTCTTGGCAGAGCCGAGTCTAGGGTCTCTTTAGGATCATTTTGGTTGCAAGTAGAAGACCTACTCAGGTGAGCTCAAGCTAAAATAGAGATTTGATTACAAGAATCTTGTAAGTGTTATGGATACTGAAGACAAAGATGAAATCAGGTTTCAGGAACAGGCTGGATGGAGGGCCTGGCTGCAGGATGTGTACAGACTCTGCATTGTTTTGTTCTTCTGAAGACTGGCTTAAGCCCTTGCGTGTTCATGTAAAAAACAGTCTCTCACAGCTCCTGAATTACAGTCCCAGGAAAGAGGCTGATAGGACCAGCCTGGGCCAGTCACGTATGGCCAGGATGTGTGGCCACATTGAAGGACATGGTTATCCTGATTGTAACCACGTGGATGGTCGGAAAGGGTCTTTTACAAGCATTTGGGGAGATGCTGTGAGTCATGCAACTTTCAGCCTGATGCAGGGGATATGGAAGAGATGTCGATCGTGTTGACACTAACGAAAGTGCATCTGTAGCAGAAGCCGGGCCTGTGTCTTTAATAAGCGGGGACCTTCACCCCCTGCTCCATCGGTCCCCTTTGGGACATTCTGAGGTGGTCACCAGTAGAAGGCTGGCTACAGGCTCCATAGGGCTGGAGCAGTACTCCGGGCTGGAGCTGGGTTTGGGACCCAGGAAAGTGAGAAGTTAGCTGGGTCTTTCTCACAGATAACATACCAGGCCTCTCCTGGGTGGATTAGGGGCGTGATTAGTCTCCAGCAATATGGTCAGAGCAAGGGTGAGAATACGAGGCACTCAGGAGGCCTAGAGGGAAAGCCCTGAGCCTACACATGCCAGCCAGAAGTTTGGGCGTTTCCCTCTGGGCTTTGGAGAAATCAGTGGGAGCTTATGAGCCGAGCATACTGTCCTACAGATAGCTAAGTGGTTTGGAAGACATCTCTGGCTGCAGCGTGGGGAAGGGGGTGGCACAGGGTAGGGTGAGAGGCAAGCGATGAGGTGACTGGGGAGTTACCAAGCAGAATGGGGTAGGAGTGAGGGGTCAGAAGCCCCCAGACTCCAGCCTCTCCTCCTGGGTGCTCTCACAGGCAGGATGTGAGTCTCAGGCCCCAGCCCTGCTGACCGTGGGACCCTCACAGTTTTTTCCAGGGTGGTGGTGGCTGTTTGCCTGGGAGCCTCTCCCTGCCTAAGAAGGACTTGTTGGGGGACTCTTGGGAGATGTTAGGCTTCTGCTGGAAGCAGGTCCCACCTCCTAGCGTGGCCAAACCGGGGTTTGCCCAAACTCATCCACCTTGGGCTTGCAAACCTGGAACGTCTGACCCGGGCCGGAGTTGGAGGAGGAGGGAAATAGCTTCCCTCCACTGTAGCAGGGAGCCCCTTCCCCACCTGGGGGCAGGGGTTATGACCCTTGGGTCACAAGGAAGGAGAAGGCACAGTTTTGGCGCCAAGCCATTGCCGTACCTCTGCCCTCAGTACTACCGGTTCATTCTTGCCTTGCTCTGGGCCTCAGTTTCCCCCACCCAGCTCTGCGCCGCCTTGGACAGAGCCAGCAGGAGCCAGGGTTGCTATGTGCTCTTTATTGGGCCACGGGCCGGGGGCTCGGCCGGGAGCTCAGGACCGCGGGCGAGGGCAGCGGCCCCGCTTGCGCCGCTGCTCCTCGGCTGGGTCGGCCTCGCGGTCCGCCTCGACCACGGTCAGCAGGCGGGAGTAGAGCCGCTGCCAGCCCTGCGCGCTCTTGGCCCCGGGCCCGGGCGCGCCCGCCGCGCAGCGCCCCGCCTCCTGCAGCCGCGCGTCCAGCAGCAGCAGCAGGACCAAGATCTTCTTCATCTCGCGCGCGCGTGCGCCCTCGCGCCGATCAGCGCAGTCGCCCGCTCCTCGCAGCATGGGCGCCGCCTCCGGGGAGCCCACGGGGGCACCCGTCGCGTCCTCGCCTGGCCGCCCGGGCCGCGCGCCTGGGCCCGCCGCCACCTCGGCTAGCTGCTGCCGCTTGTCCAAGGGGAAAAGCAGCACGATCTTGGCCTGGGGGTGGGGCAGGAGCGTGAGGGGGAAGAGCGTACCGCGCCTTCTTCCTGAGGATCCCGTCTCCCAAGACTCTGCCCCCTCTACGTTTTCAGGACTCCCGCGTGCTCGGGGGCAGGAGTGGGTCTCCCCCTGTCCCGTTGCCCAGGACACCTGCCTTCCCTCTGGAAGCTCTCACCCACCGTAGGCTGACCTCCTGGGACTTGCACCATCCACGTTTATGGGATCTTTGCCTGCCCTCGCAGCCGTAGTGCTGGGACTCTTACCCACCGGACCCCATCCAGGGCCTCTGCCCACTCGAAGATGGGGGAAAGTAGCATGTTTTGAGGCTGGGAGCTGGAAAGGGGGCATAAGGGAGCCCCCTGTGCCACCAACTAGAGCTGATTCCCCATGCCGAGCCCTCATCTGTGCGGAGTTGGGAGAATCCCTTCCTGCCCCACCGTCCTGGGCTCCCAAGTCTCTTAATTTCTCCTGGTTGCTTGAATCCCTGCCCTCCCTTCTGGGCTTTTAGGACCCAACCATGCCACGTGGGTTCCTGGGACTGTCATCCTCAGAGGGGTTATCCAAGCCCTTCAGATTATGCCCATAACGCATAGACTCCCAGCATCCCCTCCTGCCCACCTGTTCAAGTTCCCCTGACTCCCACCTGCCCCTAACACCCTGGCACTCACACTTGGCTTCTTCTGCTTGAGGTGGCTGAAGAACTGCTGTTTCTGCCCAGCCTTGTCCATGTCGGGTGGCCTCTCCTTGCAGGCCCGTTTGGGCACTTTGGTCCTCTTGTGAGAACTGTTGTTTCCCATGGCAGGGCTGGTCACCACTGGGGGCTCCAGCCCCCGCTGCCTCTGACCTGCCCTCTGGCTGGGGGAGGGGCACACTGCCCTCTATCCTGCGGAGGCCACATTGTGACCTCATGGGTCAACCTCACCAGCTCTAGGCTCTAAGCTCCTCCTCCCAGGACCCACAGGCAAATCTTGACTCCGTTTACTCTGGCTGTGACTTCCGGCCTTGGTTTCTCAGCTGTAAAACTGCGCTAATAATCGCGAATGAGGCAATGCTTGTAAGGTGTTTAGTGGTGAGTAGAGAGGAATTTTTGTGGTCTGGGTTTGAATTGTGACTCTGCCACTAACTAATTGTGTGATCTCGGCCAAGGTAGTCAATTGTTCCAGGCCTCAATCTTCTCATCTACAAATTGGGGTCCGTTATGGTTCTTATAAGTTGTTAGGAGGATGAAATGAAATTCTGCTTGGAATAGGGCATGGCATAGAGTGGGTGCTTGTGTCAGCGGGGTATTTTGGTTGCAAGCAACAGAGACTGACCATCCTAAGTGCTCAAAATGGAATTTATTGGAAGGCTTTCAGGGAGCTCAGAGCAAGGCCAGGAAGTCTGGGGACTAGGCTTGGAGACAGGGCAGAAACCACTGGTCTAAGAGTGAGAGCACCGGCCCCCATTCTGTTCCTGCCTCCCAGCTCATAAGCGTGGCCCAGCAGGGCCCATCTGATGGCTGAGCCGAGGCAGGTCATGGAAGGAGATGAAGACCCTGACGGATGGTGCCTCCGGGGCCCCCTGTGGAGGGTGGGCAAGCACCTGGACTCCCATCCCGGGCTGTGTCCTAAGTAGGAATGGACTCACTGAAGTTTTTCAACAGCTCCGTGAGATGGCTATTATTCCCCCGTCCCCTCCCCCCCCCTTCTCCAGGCGAAGACACTGAGACACAAGGAGGTGAAGGTAGTTGGAGAATCTTTGAACATCTCAAATGGGCAGTGTAGGCCTGGCATGACGGCCTTGTCTCTCTGACCACATTGGGAGGGGCTGAGTGGAGGCTAGTGATGTAGGAGTCAGTGCCGTGTGTGTTAAGGACAGTGGCCTGGCTGTCTTGTATCTGCGGCTCCAGTAGAAGGTACCTATTTGTTGCGTGGATGAGTGCTTGAATGAACACATGATAGATTATGAGTTTGGAGCCACATCACACCATCATTTTGCCTCATGATGCCTCTGGATGCCCTGTGACCTGTCTTTCCCCCCACCAGCCTGGCTGTGCCTGGGGCTACACTGGCTGAAGGTAGTGGCCCCACACGGAAGGGGCCTTAGGGCCCAGAAAATGGCAGATGCCTCCCTGTAAGGAGGCCTGACGTGTCCCAGGAAGGGAGGCCAGGCGCAGACGAGGAGGGTCCAGGCCCTGCTCCCAGTCCCAGGAGTGTCCTCTGGTTGCACGCTCTCTGCTCTTGATGCTGTACTAGTGCTTGGGTGGGCAGGGCTGGGGGAGCAGGGCACTGGCTCCCCATTCAGAAATGCATGCTTGGGGCCAGGGTATGTTGAGCATGCCCGCCTCTGCCCCCAGGAATATGAGCGGGCCTCCAAGGTGGACCAGTTTGTGACCCGCTTCCTACTGCGGGAGACCGTGAGCCAGCTCCAAGCCCTGCAGAGTTCGCTGGAAGGAGCGTCGGATACCCTGGAGGTCCAGGCCCGTGGCCCACGGTATGGGAGGTGCCTTGCTGGTCACTGTCTCCACATTCCAGGGCCCTCGGCATCCATCACATTCCGCGGCTGCAGCATCCCCGAGCCCATTATTCTTGTTCTTGGGCAGGGAGGCCAAGAAGGGGTGAAGGGGGGTGGGTGGCTGACTTCGAGGCTGGGCCTCAGTGTCCTGGGAAGCCTGTTGTGCTCCACCCAGGCCCAGCCCTGTGCTGGGGCCCCAGCCCTTGGCCTGTGGGTCTGGGAGCAGTGCGCTGACCCTCCACTTCTCTTAGGTCAGACGAAGACAGTGTGGAGGTACAGAGCAGGCCCCATGGCTGCCGGAGGGCAGGGCGCAGGGCCCCGCGGAGCGTCAGTTGGTCGCCCACCTGGTCTCCTGGCTCCTCAGACACAGGTGCTCCCAGTGCCCGCTCCTCCACTGCCCCTCAGCTCATCCTGAGAAGCCTCCCAACCTGAGGGGGCCCATGCCCGACTCACCCCCATGGGTCTCCCACCCCAGGGCAGAGCTCAGAGGCCGAGATGCAGTGGCAGCTCCAGGTCAACCGTCTCCAGGAGCTCATTGACCAGCTCGAGTGTAAGGTGAGTGGCCAGCTGGCCGGTGCCCCGGGGCGGGGGCAGAGGGTCGTCCTGGAATCCACCTAAGCCAGGCACATGCCGGGGGCTTGCCCACGCTGTGTCCCTTCCAGGCCCCCCGGCTCGAACCCCTGCATGAAGAGGAGCTGACCAAGGGGCCTGACTCGGTGAGTCCAGGGGAGGGACAGGCAACTGGGCATTGGGCCAAGAGGAGGTGCTCATCAAATGAAGGGTTTAACGGGGCCTGCTGCCTGCTTGGCCTCTGTGTTATACACATGCCCATTTCCCAGGCTTGGCCCAGCCCTCATCCCCTAAGCCTGGCAGGTGCTGGGTTCTGGCTCTTGCTCTGCGACCCTGTAGAAATCACTGCCCCTCTCTGGGCAGGAGTTCACTTCATCTGCATTCCTGAAAGCTGGGTCTGGGCGGTGTGGGCGGAGGCTGGAGGGGGAAGTGGTGGCATCCTGCAGGAGAGAGGGCCAGTGGCTGGCTCTAGGCAGTGATCTTGGCTATGAGGGGAGGATGGAGGCAGGGATACTGGGGGCCAGGTTGGGGCAGGAGCTTGACCTCATGGTAGGCGGGACTGGTGCAAGTCAAGAAGGGTGGGGTCCTCCTGAAGGCCACAGCCAGCCCCTCCCCTGTCCCCCCCCATTACCCTGGCTCACGAGGCTGCCTCTCTTGCCAGCATATCCTCGTGGCCCAGAGGCAGGTGCACGTGGCTGAGGCAGCCCTGCAGGACTTCCACCGTGCCCTGTGCTGCTATGTGGACTTTACAGGGGCCCAGAGCCACTGCCTGCAGTGAGTCCCTAGCCGGCTAACGGGCTGGCCAAGGTCGGGGAAGGAGGGCGAGCAGGGCAAAGTGCTGGGGCCGGGTGTCCTGGGCCAGGGCTCCCATTAGATACCCTGGCTGGGTGGGCAGTGGAGGTGGTAGCCTGGCCCTGGCCTGGCCATCTCTCTGGCCCCACAGTGTGTCTGCCCAGAAGATGCTGGACAATGCCTCTTTCACCCTCTATGAGTTCTGGCGGGATGAGGCCTCCTGGAGAAGGTATGAATGGTATCTGAAAGTTCATATTGAGTATGGGCCCTGGAGTGAGTCAGGCCTGGGTTCAAATCAGCCTTTATTATTCACTGGCTGTGTGACCTCAGGAGAGTTACTTACTTATCCCCTCTGAGCCCCAGGGATCTTTCCAAAATGAGAGTCATAATAGGTCTACCCTTTCATGAGCCAAATGAGATGGTGTATGGAAGGCTGAACACAATGGCAGATCCACAGTAGATGGCAGGCACTCAGTGTATACACACCGTGCCACAGTCTATGCCAAGCACCCACATATTACTTCCTGCAATCCCTCCAGTGTCCTGGCCCAGTAGGCACTATTGTCCCCATTTCTCAGAGAGAAAACCAAGGCTCAGGGCCAATGTGAGATAGGACTGGGATCTGAATCCAGACAGCAGGATTGGGGTGGGGGTGGGGAGCTCTCAACCATGTGGTCTTGCTCCTCGGGGGACTAGCTCCAGCCTCAGGTGACTCCACGGCCCTCCCCAGGCACCAGCAGTCTGCCTGCAGTAAGGCCTTCCAGCGCGTGCTCATTGACCACCTGCGTGCTCCAGACACCCTCACCACTGTGTTCTTCCCAGGTATGCTGTGGCCCCCGACCCCGCTCTGCAGCCCTAGGGAGTGGCAGTGGGCCCCTGATGGCCTCTAACCCTCAACCTCTGACCCCTAGCCTCCTGGTGGATTATGAATAATAACTGAGCCTGACCTGCATAAGCCAAGGCCCTGGGGCCCTACCTGCCTCCTTCTGGAGCTTCTGGACTGGTCAACTCAGCACCAAGACCAAGGACGCTGCCACTCTTAGACCTGGGGGCGGGCTCTCCAAGCCTTCCCCCCAAAACCCAGCTGGTGGAGAGTCTCTCAGCCCAGGGATCAGGGACTGGGCTGCTTGCTTTCTATTTATTTATTAGCTTATTTTATTGTTTGTAGCTTTGGCCTCTGAGGCATTCTGGCCTCTGCCTGGCTCAGGAAGCTTGGATTCTGGTCGCCTCTGTCCCAGGCTTGTGTGACACAGAGGAGGTCGCTTCCCTCTCTGGGTGGGCCTCGGGCTGTCTGGCTGCCTAGTGGGTACCCTGTTTTCTTCCTGCTGTCTTGGGGCCAGGCTTCTGCTCTTCCTCAGCTAGCAGCAGAACCAGGGCTGATGCTCAGGGACACCACCCCCACCCCCCACCACCAAACCTCGACCCCTGAGGCTGGGCCAGATCGATCTCCATTGTGGGGTAAGGACCTGGGTGTCCCCATCACCCTCCTGGGCTAGCAGGCTTCCAGCTCTTCCAGCACCCTTGGCTGCACCAGAGACCTCGGCAGGATCCTGGGTTGGTTTGCATGTCATTTGCATATCGTTTGCATGTCCATGCCTACCCACACTCAGGGCACTATGGGAAGTCCCAAGGTGACCTTGCCAAGTAGCAATAATTTGGGCCCAGTGTCACCTACTCCCCCCAGATACCTCCAAACCGAAGCCCAGGACCCCAGCACAGAGGCAATAAAGGCAGTGGTCACCTCTGGTGTTGTGTCCTCTCTCTCCTTCTGCAAGAAGGCCAGGCCCTGGGGTTGGTTTGCATCTCAGACCAGAGATTTAGGGCAGACGACTTATCTTTAGGAATCAACCAGTTCTTATCTTGAGCTCCCATGCGAACAGATGATGATGATGATGATGACGATGACGACGATGGGAATTGAATCACAGCTCACCTCCATTTCCTCAACTTAGGACCCCGTTGTGCTCACAAACCCTGGTCCTCGGGTCTTGCTTGGGAGAGGGAGTAGACTGGCCTAGGTCCCTGCTTTCAGTCCCCCCAGGTCAGCTGGCTGTCCTAGCTTCACCACCACCCTCCTTGCCGACACGATGGGGTCTGAAGTTGGGAGCACAGAAGCTTCTTGGGATCCCAGTGCAGTTGCGTGCCTGTGAGAAGTTCTGTCCCTGACAGAGCCTTCCTCCCCACAGCCCCTTCCAGATCGGATCTGTCACCACCCGTGTCACCTGCCAGAACCAGATGCGGGATGGCCCAGTTGGTCCATCCAGGCACCAGGGGGCCCTCCCTCCAGCCATCTGGGGAGAGGTGACTGCCACAGATGTGGGCTCTAAAGGGGGGGCACATGGCAACACAAGAGCAAAGGACGGCCTCTGACCTGGTCGGGAAGGTGTTCGGGTCAGGAGTTTTTCTGCAGGAAACGCACGCTCAGGCCCTGAGGGGGAGGGGAGCTTGCCGTGTGAACTGACGGAAGCCCAGCAGTGGGCTGAGGCGGAAGTGAGGAGGCGGCAGGGCCTCAAAGGTGCTTCATCCTGAGGAAGCCGTGGTAGGTTTTAAGCCGGGGGTCTCTGGCTGACGTCTCACCAATGTTCCCGACTGCCCTCGTGCCGGGAAGACAGCTCAGATGGACATCCTGGCCGGGACTCTAGGCAGGGTCTTCCCTGAGGTTTCTTCCTGTGACCCCGCAGGAGTTCAGACTTGAGGGGGGCCACAGAGCTGCTCCCACCGGCCTGGCCACCCAGGCCAAAGAACTAGCAACCTGGTGGCTCGCTGGGCGGCACCATGCCTGGCTGTGCCCCACCACCCCTCTTCGCAGGCTCCTGGCAGTTCCTGGAGAGGGCCGCTGGCACTGGTGCCGCACTGCGCTAAGGAGGCTTCGGGGTCCTGGTTAGGCAAGAAGCCCACCTGGGAGGAAATCATCTTTTCTGTCCTGGGTTCTAATTGCTTCTGTTCCATTTCCTCCACCCGAACAGCAACAGCAAACCTTCAACACTAAAAACAACTTCCCATCGGCATCTTCCAACGAGGATGCTGAAATCCTCAAGCTGACTCCTATGAAGCGAGTGACTCCATAGGGTTTGTGCCCTTGCTCGCCTCACCCTGCAGTGGCCTTCTGGAAGTTCACTACTTTTGCTTTTTAAGATGGGCGGTGTCGTTCCTCCCTTACAGACGCTTGGAGGTGCTGGGGGGTGGGGCGCTGCAGGTGGAGGGGAGCGGGGTCAGTCCTGCAGGGTCAGTCGTGGCCTGGCCAGTGGCCTGGCTTTGAGCAGGTGTTTCTGACAGCGGCGAGGGGTGGCTGGGCAGGGAGAACGCGGTGCACAAAGGGAGCAGAGGTGGAGCCACGGAGCGTAAGGGATTGGAGGCGAGCCGGGGGCTGGGCCAGAGGGAGTGTGCATGATGCTCTGCAGGTAATGGGGGACGCTGTGGGTGGGTGTGGGGACTGGACTGCAGACCTGAGGCCAGAGTTGGAGCTTACAGGAAGAACAAAGCACAAAGGGGCACAAAGAAGGTTGCCAAGCCTTTACATTGTGTTTACTTTTTTTTTTTTTTTAATGTTTTATTTATTTTTAGGAGAGAGAGAGAGACAGCGTGAGCAGGGGAGGGTCAGAGAGAGAGGGAGTCACAGGTTGAAACAGGCTCCAGGCTCTGAGCTGGCAGTCAGCACAGAGCCTGACGCGGAGCTCGAACCCACGAACCGCGAGATCATGACCCAAGCGAAAGTCAGACGCTTAACCGACTAAGCCACCCAGGCGCCCCTGTGTTTACTTAACTTTTGAAAACCCGCCTTCATCTCCATTCTGTGGTCACCCTAACCCCCAGCTCATGGTCACCATCACCTCTGGCCTAGAAGACTGTGGCAGCCTCTTCGTTGGGCTTCCCATCTCCAATCCACCCCCGCTCCCCACAGTCCATTCCGTAAGAAAACAGACAAGGCACTTTCAAAACATTGCCATGGGGACCACACTCCTGTGGCTAAGGCCCTTCAATGTACCACACTGGCTTCAGCATCAAGATCAAGTTTGATTACTTGAGTTGGCATTCAAATGCCACCACTCCCACTATGTGGCGCAGCCTCTCCGTAAAACACACACCAGCTGAGCTGGGCTCTTTGTGACCTCGGTCACTCCCTCTTGGTCTTCCCCCTTCCCCTGTCTACCACAGAAACGCCTCCTTAACCTTTAAGTAGCAGGTCAATGCCATCAGGTCTGGGTCACCTTTCCAGCCCTTGCCCTCAATGCCCTGCTCTTGGTGGCTCTTCATCTCATTTCAGCAGCCACTGGGCACCTGATTTGTGGCAGGTGCTAGGGATGGTGAAACGTCTTGAACTGGTGACAGCACCCAGGTCAAGGGCAGGCAGAGTACTGAAGCTGGGAGAGCTCCTGAGTCCTTCCACCGGCTGCCACCCCTGCCCTTTCACCCACTCCCTGCACCTGCCTCCTCACCTCCTCCCACCTGTGCTAGTGACTCACCTGCACACATTCAAACCTGTCCTGGGGACTGGGCCAGTGCCAGGCCAGGTGTGGGAGAGATAGCAACAATCTAAATGGCTGTCATTGCTCCCCAGCTCTCAGAGGGAAACACCAAATCTCCTTAACATAGCCTTTGATGGATCAAAACAAAGGACCTGAGAATTAGGTGGACCTTCAGGAAGATACACACACACACACACTTTTTTAAAGCTCTACACCCAACTCTACCCTGAGATCAAGAATTGCATACTCTACGGACTGAGGCAGCCAGGCGCCCCCAGGAGGTTATTCTCAAAACAAATACATAAGTAAGACACCATGCTCCAGGCAGGACACTGGGGCAAAGATGAATCCTCTCGAGGAATCACATAGCGCAGACGGAGAAGCAGGCTATGAGAGCAGCCTCTGTTTACTGAGGGTCCTGGGCTGGAACAACTCCCATATGAGCACGTTTCACCTCACTACAACTCAGTGGTGTAGGCATCATTAGCATCCATTTACAGAGGAAGAAACGAATTCAGGGAGCAAGTACTTTGCTCCAAGTCACAGTCGGACGAACTCCCTGGCACCAACAGCTGCTTGCTGTCAAGCGTGAACAATGCTGGGGGAGATCTCGGGCATCCTGTAATAATGGAAGCCAGCCAGTGGCGGGAGGACAGTGGCAGTTACAACAAAGGAAGAAAGCAGGCCACGCCTCAGGGCCATAGGATGGCAGAGGGGACAGCAAGAAAGAGCCATGAGAGCACAGGGCAAGGTGGAGGGTGGGTCTGGCCCAGCCATCCGAAGATAGGTGGTGGTGGGCTTGAGTACTCATTTCTGGAGCTCCCTAGGAGGCACCCAGATAATGCTAGCTGAACTCATGGGGCAGAAAGGCAGAAAAGGTTGGTGCAAAGGAGAAAGGAAAAGTTGGGGTGTGCCCCGGATAGGTTATCTGGCTTGCAGGCTGCAGGCAACACAGGAAGCAAGTCGGGCTCTTTCCACAAGAGGGCGCCCAGCACCAGACAGTGACTCTCTTGGGCAACGGGAGAGGGGTTGGTGGGTGGTTTGTTGAGGGTTCCCTGCAGCCCTCTTGGGAGGGAGGACAGCGAGGAGAGGGTAACAACTCAGGACCCTAAAAACCTAGCAGTAAGAAACCAGCAATGACGGGCAAGAAGAGTTCAGATCGCTGCATTTGCTCATAGTGAGGTTGTATCATCATCTCAGGCCAATTCTTTCCCTTTTCATACTGAGAAACACAAGTCAGGAGGCTCCTTGACTCCATGCTTGGTTAAAATTTGAAAGGGCTCTCCGCCTGACACGTTCCGGAAGGAACAACTCTCTCCTATTTTCCATCTCCTTGTCTATGCTTCACTCGCTTTCAGATTCATCTACTATGCTGTCTGGTCGTGCAGAGTATTACTCGGCAGAGTGGTCCAGAATTTGGTTTTCAAATCTGCCTGGTTATTTAGTCTCTTTTTGCTACCTTTTTCCAGCACCATCTTTGGAGATTTCATAGTTACAGTCTGTATCTGATACTACTATCTGAAATCCCTGGGGTCTAAATCAATTGTTTACTCTTCTTGCTGATTTTGCTCATAATGGTTCATTCCCTTGGATGTTTAGTAATTTTTTGGGACACTTTATAATTGGTTGCCATATTATGATTTATATTTTTGATATTTTGATTTTTCTCTAGTGGATTTGCATTTTTGCTTCTGTCAGACACCAGGAGATATCTGCAAGCCTAGAATCATCTTAATTCCTCAGCCCAGGAGTGCTTTGGCCCCAGGAGTATGAAAATCTGAACCATAGACCCAGGAGAGAGCAGACCTGAGTCTTTGGTTAGATTCTCATCCTTCAGACAGGCGGAGTGTTCTGTATAGTTCCCTTTGCAGACAGATTTTTTTTCCTTGCTTGCCTTTTTCACTGAGGTTAAAGCCAGAGTAACCTGGGTCAGTGGACTGGCCTCAGATCTCCTCCTCCATCTTGTAGAGGCTCAAAGCCCCTCAGAGCCTCACACTGCCTGCCCCCCCACCCATGAGGCAGTTAATCCCTCACACTCCGATTTCTCCTGACCCCAGGCAGTACAGGTTTCCTCTTTTGTGTTCAACTACTCCTGTGGTTTTGCTTTGCTGTACTCCTCTAATTTTCTCCTGGCCTTTGGGGATTCCCTAGACTTCCTCATCTGTGACCTCAGCAATACAGTTAAAAGTACATTCATTGGAATTTATCCAGCATCTGGGATTTTTAGGATAATGGCAAATTTTTTAGTCGATTTCTATAGCCAATAGTTATTTTACTTTGCTATCACTGGAGTCCCTAGGATCTTTTGTTCAGAGCTAAAGCAGACTGTGGATTGCTGACTTGTCCACCAAATGTACTTTTGTGCAAGGCTGACAGTCACAAGGCTGAGATCTTGTTATTGTTCTAATGCTGGATTGCAGTGCTGGGCAGCTGCCCAGAGACTGGCAGTTGGCACCATCTGCATGAAAGATCATACGGCAAAGCCGCCTCCTTGTCTTCTGGGGCCATGGCCACAACCCAGCCCTTTCTACCTACCCCAAGATCATTCCCTTTGCTTTTTTGGAGGCCTGTGAAGCTGGTGGCGCCCACAAGTCTCCTAGGGCAAGACCACATAGAAGTAGGTCTAGGGCAGAGGTCAGGGATGGGTATTTGGGTCACAGGAGGGGGGATGGGACCAGGAGCCTGGGAAGTGAGGCCTTGGGTCATCAGCCAGGAAGCTGGACCAACATCCAGGTGTGCACGGGTGTGCCTGCACCAATCTGGGTCATATCACAGCTGGTTAGACAACCTCAGAGCCATGCAAAGTACTACACATGGCCTGCTGGAGGTACCACAAGCTGGTGGGCTTTTGGGGAAAGCAGTCTGAACCTATTCCCTGAGGACACAAGAAATGGTCAGTTTAAGAACTCCCACTTCGGAAACCTATCCCAAAGAAACAAAGCATGCAGAGAAAGATGGTCACTTCAGTATGTTGGACAGGGAAACCTTGAAAGCAATCCAATTACTTGACAGGAGGGGAAAGAGTCCAAAAAAGTACAGCCCCAATGTGAGCATACAACCACTAAGTGAACATGAAGGAAATAGTGAACTCACGTGATTTAACATCTGTGTACGAAGAACAGGAATGAATATTCACAAGTCCAGGTATGTGAAAAATTTCTAAGGAAATATGTAAGAGTGGTTAGAAAAAAGTACCTATATGGCCACTACCCTATTTCTCACTTCCTGTATTGAAAGCTCACTCCCCAGTGAGGAACCGGGAGTGTCTGTAAGCTGTCGCTGTCCCTGTCCACCGGCCCAGAGCGGGCCACCAGTCTGGCTGGGCCTGGGACCCTCCGCTGGCTGCCCAGAGGCGTCGTGGCTGGGCTGGATGCAGCTCCTCAGCAGTACACCCGGCTTCCACTCCCCTGGGTGTTCTTTAGGCCACTGCGGGAACCACTAGAGCCCCCCCACCCCAAAACAGGGGGGTGTATGTGGAAGCCTACAGGCAGATGGATGTCTTCCGGTGGATATACCACTTTCCCTTCCAGCCCCCTTCTAGCCCGAGTCAGAAAAGGAATATAGCCTTTTTATTGACTACTTTAAGTAGAACAAACTAAATACATATTTAACAGTTTTGGTTCATTTATACAGTACATTAAATAAGTTATGCACAGAGTTAAGTAACAAAAATTGCTATCAGAGTAAAATGACAAAGCACAGAAAAACCAGACTACCGCATCCTGTGGGTGGTTTCACATTCATCATCCCCCTTTAAAATCCACGCTTGGAGGCATAGTTTTATATTTACATTATTGGCTTTCTTTTATGGATGGAGCTTTTGTAGCCTCATTGGGAACTTGGAAAGCCGTGAAAGTAGACCAAAGGCCGCTGAGCCAAATAGCACTTTCAATCATTCACCTAATGCTTATTGCTGCTTCTCTCTGCCAACTCCAATGCAGGGACAGGGCTGTCTCCGCCAGCCACCAGCCGCACATGCCCTATTTGGTATAAGCATCAACGAGTGTACACTAGGCAGTTGTGGGCCTGACCAGATGGGGTCTGCCGGGGAAGTGCCATTTCTGCGGCTGCGGAGCAAAGGGGGATGCAAGGTCCACCCTCAGGCCTCCCAACCTTCTCCTGGCTCACGATGGAAAAGGTCACCTGCACCATCATCTTTGGAAATGAGCATGTCAATGCATATGGGCAAAGAGGCAGGCAGTCAATGTTTTGGTTTCATAAGAAATAGACACTCAGGGCTGGCTCGCCCAGCCCCCCCGCTTCCCATCCCAGACAAGACTCCTCCGGGACACCCGGCCCTCTGGCCCATGCTGGAACAGTCCAGGTCCCTGTGGCTTTTCTTACATTTGGTTCAAACATGCCACCACCCAGTTCTCTGTAAATAGCTTAAAAAACAAAAAACAAAACAAAAAAACAAAACTAAGTTGGCTTGGTCTACTGACCTGGTTCCGACACCAGTTCTGAAGAAAGCTTCGAAGATGTGTTCTAAATGATTTATTCAATCCACAACCCCTTCTACAGTTTCCAGGACAAATGGCTACCTGGTCATTATGCTTTCGTTCTGAAGAACTCACTACAATAGTCTTGCTGAACCTTCAATTCCACTTGCTGAGACAGCTTCTGAAATATCCAGAATAAGGTCTACACCCTTACAAGCAGGTGACAGCCCTGGGGATCAATCTGACTTTGGAACAAGGCCATAGAGAGTAAAGTGTAAATTTTCTGTCTAGAAGCTGAAGATGTTCATGTTGACACCAAGAAGCGAGGAGTTCCTGGGGGACTAGCAGGCCCAGATGGGCAAAGGATGTCCAGACCGCAGCCAACATGACACCGATCTGTGCCGGGTAGATGTGTGTGGTTTCCAGACTTCGATCCGCTGAGACATGTATGACTCAGCACAGTCCAAGATCCACTCGTTCTGTGACTGAGCACATCTGCTAGAGGCCCACCCCTGCAGCTGCCAGGGACCTTCCAAAGTGGAAGTCCCATTCCCACTCACAACTCACAAGGTGGGCTGCCTATTCCTGAGGACGTGGAATGGACCAACTTCTTCTCGAGTCCATTTTCACCACTGGGCGGAGTCAGGCATGGTGCAGGTGGTGGGGACCCAAAGGGTGACTGAGGGTGTGAAGATTCAGCCCTCGGCCATCCCTCAGGACATTTAAAGATGGCTCCCAGTTTGGCCACTCTGGCCTCCTCTGGTCCCTGCAACCATTTCTCGCAAGCGGAGGACAATGAAGTCCCATCACTCCTCAGTGTCCCTCAGTGGGCGATGGTGAGCACTGGCCTCATCCTCCAGATGTGCTGACGGGTGGGCAGGCACATGTCACACTCGCTTTGTGACTGTGCTGAAAACACCTCCACTCCCATCCCCTCTGTCTTTTCTGTCCCCCCAAATATTAACTATAAAGACTGATCCTCTAACAGCCTGACTGTATATTTTAAGTCTAAGTAGATGGAAGTGGGCAGCCTGAACTTGTACTCCAAGTCTGGTGGCTGGGATGGTGAGCAGACACTGGAGACCAAGCGGGGAAGCTGGACTCAGTCACCCCTGCTCCTTCAACCCCCTCCCCGCGCCACCCCAAGGCAGTGCCCCTCCTCCTCTCACCCAGACAGCAGGAGAATTTCAGAGGAGGGAGCTAAAGAAAGGGATTCTTTACGCCTAAATGGGAAGTCTTGGACAGATGCCCTACCGACCTAGATGTGAAAGTGACCAAAATGAACACAGCAAAAGGTCTGAGAACTGAACTACGGTGTGGACCACTACCCAGCGTGGCCTCTGGGCAGCATGTGAGGAAAGCAGTCTAGATCAGCATCAGTCACTCTGCCAACTTCACTGTCAGTAGAACCACAGCCCACAACAGTCAGCTAGGACCCGCACGCTGAAACCTGGAGCCTGAGACCTGAAACCTTAGCTACAGAAAATGACAGTGGGTCCTGCTTTTGGCTCTTTATTCGAAACAGGAAAAACCTGGGCTACCCTGGCTAGTCCTGTGGCCAACTGAAGACTTAAAGAACCCGTCCAGGTGTTCACCTCGCCAATAAAAAGACAGTGGCCTGGGGACAGACCATGAGATACCCTCTTGCTCTGATTTATAGGCTTCATGACCTACTCATGGGACACCCCATGTCTCACGTAAATGTAGGCTAATCCTGCCCAGGGTACTAATTTCCTTCCTGTTGAAGTCAGGATGCCCCACCAACTGCTGCAGTTTAAGGAGTTCCAGTTTAGTGAGTAACATTATTCTGTTATTCATTCTCTGGGCATACTTTATACACTGGAAATCCAGGTATTTAAAGGTGCCTGGCACTGAGTTCCTTTGTAAGATAGAAAATCCTTAGGTAAATTAGGGACTTGAAAAGTTCTCACAGTAAGATACACCTATGTGTGAGGACAACGCTACTATGCTGATCCCTTTTCCATGACAAGACAGAGCTTTTATTTCCCTCTGGTCAGCGCACGGAAGGTAGCCATCTAAAACTGGGCTTTCATGGGCCAGCAGGGGCAGGGCCAACCACCTCACCCCAACTGATTCCTTGGGGCAAGAGGGCACTGGAGGCTTGGAGGTGGAGAGTGAGAGGGTCAGGGTACTTGGGCTCCCAACAAAACACAAATGACAGGGAAGAATATGTGTGGCAGTTCCTAATATTCTAAAAGGGGTATAGGCAATGTCACATTTGGAAAGCCAGGTAAGAATCTGGAAAACTCCCTGATGATGGGAAGAGAAATTGGTGGGCCGCTCTCAAAATGGTTGTGACATTTCACAGAACTTTTCTTAGCTCAGAGAGGGAAGGTATCAAATAGATACCATAAGGGAAACCGAGATTGTATGCCTGATAATAAACTGACGTCACATGTACTATGGACGAGGTTTGAAGAAATCTTTCAGGTCCAGGAAGGCTGCTGAGATGTGAGCAGGCCTCGACTGCTGAGGCAGGTCCTAGCCACAACACATCACATCCTATGGGACAACCATAGCTCAACAGGGGCCAAAGAGAGACCACGACAAGATCCACACAGTGATCTGGACATGCGCGGCCTGAGATGAAAGGGACACAGAACAAGACGACTGTGCAAACAGCCAAGCGGTGACAAAAGGTTCTGCATTTCCAAAAGATAATCCATTCAATGGTTTGACAATACTAGTTTGGCCAACATGCTCAGAGAGAACAGACTATCCACAGTTGAGTCTCATTCTCCCTCAGACCAATCCATGCGCTGGAAACTATTTCTGCATAAGCAAAATCAAGTAAGAGAGAAAAAAATGGGTCCCAAACTAAAGTAGCAAGCCAGGTTGGAAAATCTTGTCCAAAATGATCTGTGATGCTTGGAGGAAGTTTATTTGTTTTTCATCATTACGGGTGCTTTTAGTGAAATGGTGACTTATTTCCTGTGATTTCTGATACTCCTAACAAGTCTGAACAGCAGGGTCGAGGAGAGGGTCCTGAGTGCTGCTTCCGCCTACCCATGTCCGCGTGGGGCTCACCAGTGGCATCTGCTGAAGGTGAAAACGGGGTTATAGGAGCTGTTCCAGGGCAAGAGGGGTCACCCCTGTCGGAGGGGATCTCCTCTGCAGCCTGCTGTCAGCCTCCAGGCTTCTGCCGCAGGAGGAGGGCAGGGTAGGCGGCAGTGCGTGGGGCGAGCCTCCTCCAGCCCGGCTGGGCACCTGACAGTCCGCTGCCTCGAGAGGCAGGGAGGGGAGCTGGTGGTCCATACGGAGAAGGGGATGGCCACACCAGTTTCAGCGGGAACAGGAACAAACCTGGAAGCCAAGGAAGAAGGAGCGGCTCTGGCTAGCTGCCTATGTGCCCAGAGAATGGCGCACCAGCCCCCCCCGCCCCCCACCCCGAGGACACATGGGAAGTAGACAGGCGTCCGGAGGGGCTGCGGAGCAGCGTTGGCTGGGCTTGTGCTCTTCCTGCCTCAGCTGCACTCCATGCTGATGACCCAGCAGCTAATTGCACCGGTTCAAACCGCCAGGCCCCCTGTGCCATGCGTTGCTGCACTGTGAGGTCATCAGAGGGAAGGGAGTCTGGGGCTTAGAGTCCGTTGGTGTCGATGGCTGTCACAGAGGCAGGCGTTGAGGAGCGTGAAGTGGTGGCCGAGGTCTTATCCAGAGCCGGGCTCGGCACGCTGCAGTCGGTGGACCTGGCTGAGGAGCCCCTCCCTCCAGGAAGCAGTGGCCGGCTCTGGCTGTGGGGACTCTGGCCGTGCAGGTTCTGGCCACAGAGGCGGTGGTGCCGCTCCCAGTCCTTGTGCTGGCAGAAAGAGCCGCAGTATCGTGCGATGTTGCAGCCGCTGCAGGTCTCGCTGGCCTTGCGGCCACAGTTCCAGCAGTTCTGCAAGACACAGGCGCGGGTTAGCTGCTTGGACCTTGTGGGGTAGGCGTATCACCACCGGTCAGCTGCGCTACGGGGGGGAGCGTGGCATTCGAGGCTATGCGTACCGGGGCTTGTCCTGCCCCTGCTGCTGTCTGCCTGTGCGCGGGGAACACCCCCTCCTCTCTGAATTCCTTCATCTGAGAGGAAAGCCACCTACCACAGGCTAGCGGGACAGCAAGATGAAGGGTGCCAGGCGAGGGCAGGTGGGAGTTCTCACCGCCTGCCAAAGGTACCCACTCGTTGTTCTGACTCACATTTAATCCTCAGCAACCAAACCAAACTCTGTCCCGGGGTCCCCGACACCATGCTTGTACACCTGTGTTTAGGTAAATTTTTTTTCTCTCGTTCTTCCCAACAGAGGAATGATCTTGAGTGTTTCCACCAACACCACCTGATCCATTAAAGAAAAGTCCCCTGTTAGGGGACCAGAATGGGCAAACAGGAGTGGGTAGTTGTGCTACTTCCTCTGTGCCCGTTGTCCTGTCGGAGGTGGGCTGGGAGTCACGGGACTGCTTCTGATTCGTTTAACGGAGGCCCGCCACTCCTTGGAACTCAGCGGCCTGGAAGGTTTCTTGCTACTCCTTGTACTTGCCGGGGAAGGGACAGGTGTTGCTGGGACTTGGCAGCGATGCATGGGGGGCGGGGTGATGGAGGGAGAGCACCAACTGAGAAAGCACTATTTCCACAGAAGGAATGAGCCAAGCTGAGACCTGGTTAGAGCTACAAGGAGCAGTTGTGAAAGGAGCAAAAACAGTCTTGAACAGACAGCGTTGCACTTCCCCCAGTCAACTAAGAAGGGCAAAGCAGCGTCATGAAGAAGGAGGCCACCAGGCGCGACTCCTGGCACCTGCCCTTTGGAACTCTCCCTTCCCTTAGGCTCCCGTAATGACTTCCAGTGAGCCTGCCCCTGATGCCTCTGGGACTCACAAACAAGGGAAAAAGCCTCTGACACTGGCCAGGTGAAACTACCAGAAAGAGGCAAGGCTTTGCCAGGCACCAGGAAGGACCTGACCACCAGCTAGCTGGCAACCCCCCAGCCCCCCCGCCAACCTTAGGTTCTCCAGAATGGCAGAGGCCGATTGGAGGCTGGGCCTGACCAATCCATAGTCCTCTCAGGGAAGAAAGACACTATCCCCAATGAAATCTGGACACTTACTCAAGTATAAAAGAACAGACACATGCTTGGGGCCACCTAGCCCTCATTTTGCATTGTGCAGATGGGATACCAAGAGCCAGCAGGCAGGGACACACCTCAGGCTATAAAGTGATTACACGGCTGTGCCAAGCCTGGAACCGGGACCTCCTGACTCCACCAGACTCAATGTACAAGTTTAGTTTCAAAGCGCTTACAAAGGATTGCAGATGCCCTTCAAACCCAATTGGCTTGTCAGGAAATCTACTCGGGATGGCCCAAACTTGCCCAGCACCTACAGCAGAGGCCCAGAACAGGCGGCCGACGGCTTTCTCAGGTTACATTTACAGATTCTCAAGCAAACTATACTCCAGATAACTTCATCTTTTTGACCCTGGTAGGCTGACTCCAAATGCTGTAGCAGAACATGATCACTTGTGGGGAAGAAATTGTTTACTGACTACATGGGGCCACTGTGGAAACACAGAGACCAATGAGTCAGCTTCGGCCAAATGGGAGAGCCTCTACTAGCTCTGTCCAAGCCTGGGAGAACATCTCAAACTGGGAAAGTATATTTAAAAAAAATTTTTTTTGAGAGAGAGAGAAGTGTGAGTGGGGGAGGAGCAGAGAGAAAGGGAGACACATAATCCAAAGCAGGCTCCAGGCTCTGAGCTATCAGCACAGAGCCCAACATAAGGCTTGAACTCACAAACGGTGAGATAATAACCTGAGCCAAAATCAGATACTTAACCAACTGAGCCACAACCCAGGCACCCCTGAAATGGGGAAAGAGTATTAAGCCACTAGTACTTTCACCTTGGCTGCCATTATATATTTAAAATAGATTATTTCTGAATTTATGGGATACAATAAAACAAGATAACTGGCCCCCATAGAGGCAAGATCAGAGAATGCAGGAAGAATGTGGTTAGTGCCAGAATAGCCAGAGTAAAAATGACATTTTAGGTTCCCTTTCCCTGTGGCTTTTTCCTCCCTGACAACAATGAGGCTTTTTTGCCAAGATATAAGGCAAAACATATATTACTGTTGTAGCTGCCCTTCAAGTCTGCATTTCTCAAAGCTGGAGGAACACATGTGGCAAACAGTCCTTTGTGGCGAGTAGAAAGAGGTTATAAACCTTATGAGTTACTGGCCAGGTAACTCTGAAAGGGGATTCCAGAATTTCCTTTGTTAAGCAAAGATCATCAGTCTATGCCATTATTACAGGTTCCCCTGCTATCTGGAAGTGGAGCCTTCCTCTGAAACTTCTGTAAGCTGAAATAGCGGAAAGTAGAGAAGCAATTAGCATTAATTTAATGGAAAAATTCCCAGACCCAGAAAATACTTTCTCTTAGGCTTTTCCTTAGGACACATCTTGCTAATGGATGCACAAAATAAATTGAGATAGAGCACAGATGCTCACAAACCCAGTTCAAAGCTCTCACAGCTGGATGCTGACTGAGGGTGTAGTTCCCAAGGAAGCAGCTTGGCAGGGCCACTCTTGCTGCTCAGGGTGTGTGCTGCTTCTAGAACAGCTCACTGCATAACAAATGCTGAACACTATTTTTGTTTTTTGCCTTTTCTCATCAAAGTGAAAATACTCCTCAGATTTCTTTTGGCAAATGAAAATAGGTACTAATGTACATCTTTTGTAAAAGCAAAGGCGTAATGCGAACTTTCAAAAAGCAGGGGATACCTGTAGTGTAATGTAAGTGTGGTCTGGGACACACCAGTACCAGAATGACGTGGGGCTTATCCAAATCTCTGGGACCCTCCCCAGGCCTCCTTGACCTTACTGCAAACCTGGCCCAAAGGGGAAATGCTTACCCATCTTACAGTCAATAGTCAGTCCATTAGGTTTGCAAGGAAATCCAGGCTGAGGATAGAAGGTGCCTTGTGGCAGAGACGAGGAGACATTGTACTCCAACCCTCTACCCGAGAGCAGACCCTTGGGGTCTAGCCTTAGCTTCAGAGGACACAGCTGTTCTATAAGAGCAGGAGCTGCCACAGCTTATACCTGTTTTTACACTGTAACAAAACCCTTTCTGTCTACGCAGTGCACTGCAATTTAAAAATGCTTCCACAACCACAATTTTGATCTCGTTAGATTTTGTAAAACTATGGGACCAGCAGGCCAGGGGCTGCTACACACTATACAGAGAAGGAAACTGAGTCCTTAGGGGTACACTGCCAGTGTGAGGGGGAAGTGGGACTAGAATTCAGGGCTCCTAACCTCCAGTTCTGAGTTCCCTCCATTATACCCCACTACTTCTCAGAGAATAAGAATTCCAGAGATGCCTGCTGGACTTCAAGTAGAATTTTCTGGATGGGATAAAGGGAATACAGGTCATCTGGCCAGATGCAAACTGACCTACAGGTTAGGTCCCGCTAGCATGCCTGTTTTGGAAAGTTGCCTGGGATGGATGCTGGTGCAAGCCTCACCTGCAGGCCTCTTTGAGCACTGTTGAAAATTACAGGTCCTTCACAGCCCAATACTGTAAATAGAGAGCTGAGATTTAAACCATGCAGTCTAGATCCAGAACTCATGCTCTTAGCCAAAATGCTACACTCCTTTTTGGAGGCAGACACAGTCAAAGGTAAACACAGCTATAAAAGCCGGTAAACACAAACAGATAATGATATTGATATGGATGGCTACAGATACAGAAGTAAACACAACAGAGACATCCCTGCTCAGGAACAATTCTAAAGAAAAAGTAGCCGGGGAGAAAGGCAAGAAGAGGGTTAATGGAACTATTTTCTTACAATTCAGTGCCCTTACTGGGACGCTACAATAAGGAATTTTCCAATATCCTCTGTGATAGCTACACAATACTTAGGCTTGGCACTGCTACACTGACGGGGACCATTTACAGAGGATGAGATAATAACGTTTTTCTTGTTTATAACAAACAAACAAACAACAACAAAAACCACCCAGTTGTTTATGTCTCAGCTGGTAGATGGATCTGCCTACTTAAAGAAACAGGCTTGTTTCAGGACTTATCTCAAAGCTGAAAGATGACTGAAATGAAAGTTACAGAAGAACTTTACCTTCCAAAGTGCTGTTAGAATGTTTGTGTCATATGCATTTTTCTTTCCAGTTTGATTACTTTAGTCCTCACTATGGTACAAGACTATCCTGTATACAAACATCACTGAGTCCTGGGCTTGGGTTCTTGGGAGAGGTGGACACATTTGCCCAATCTGTCACTTTAATCCATAAAAGAACCATCCTCTTTATAAATAGACCAAATGCAGGAGGGCCCCTGCACCCTGCCTTCAGCACTGCGGGATTATGTCAGTTAAATTCCGTAAGCCCCCGTTTCCTTTTTGGAAAATCGGAACCCAACAATCCCTACCTTACAGGGTCATGGTGAGGATCACAAAGGCAACATACGTGCTTAACTCTGTCTGTGGCACACAGCGAGCCCACTAGTCGATGGTAGTCACCATAATTATGCAATTCCACAAACTCTTTAGGCTGAGTTTTCAAAATTTAAACTAATATAATGTTTAAGAATATAATAATTAAGAAACAAAATTCTTCTGGTACTAGATAAAAATTACAGTCATCTAGTTCAAGAGTGGACTGCTGTGTCTTACTTCCCATCACTTAAGAAAACTCAGGGCTTGGTCACTGCAGCTGCCCCAGCCCCAGCCCCCAAGGCTACCAGAACTCTGACCTCTGTTGACTCTTCTTGCTCATTTATGACGAGGAAGGCGTCCTCTGCGGCCTGCCGCTTGACGTCCGCTATGGTTTGCTCCATCCGAGCTCTCTCTGTTGCAATCACTTCAAAGGCTTTTTGCTCTGCCTCAGCAACGGCTTTCTGTACTTCCGACATGGCCTGAATTTTCACCTTATTCACAGCTTCTTCTAGAAGAAAGTGACAGTAAAATTAACTGGCCGAGAAATCTTTTCCCTCCCACTCCCTATCACTTGTAAGAAGAGACAGAGCTGAAACAAGAGGACTTTTTCCAAAATACAGAGGGTTTAACATAAGACATACACATTCACTTTTATTCACTTGTGTGTTCATGGATTCATTTGTTGGGTGTGTACATGGAAGTGGGCACTGTGCTATGGGCTGGGGATACCTAGAGGACCAAGACGAACTCCATATTCTCCTAACTGTGATCAAGTAGAAAGGTATGTCAGTACAAGAGTTCCAAGGAGTTCCACTCTACAAGTGGCAGGGAAGGATCAAGAAAGCGTGTCTTGGTTGAGACGGTAAGTGGAAATGAATTTTTGGAAAACTCTTGCATCCCATGCTAAGGATGTTATTAGCCCTTTTTCTAGAGAAAACTTGAACTCCTGAAGGGTTCTATGCAAGCAGAAAAGACTGAAGGCAGAGGGTCTGGGAGAGGCAGGGGCAAAAGACATTCAGCTGATAGAAGAGACTGAATTTAGGCAGGAGCAAGTGGCACAGAGGAAGGGATGGGGCAGAATGAGGCTGGTGGCAGCTATGGGTCTGGAGGTGAAGGTGAAGGTGGAGAACGGCAGAGTCATGAAATGTAACAAATAGCAAGCAAAATGACATGTGGAGGCTAGTGAGAAGACTGAAGTGCTCTAGGATACCCAGACACAAATGTCCAGGAAGCAGTTAGGTTCAGAAGACTGAACTTGGCAGAGAAGCATGAGCTGAAGATACAGATTTGGGCACAGATTTGGGCACGCCAGGAGCCTGGGCTTCCAAAGCCTGGTCCAGTCACCATCGCCCCACTTGGTTCTTGACGCATCTTCCCATCACTGCCATCCTGCTTGGTTTCCACAGGACGGACACTCCAAATGGCACACTCTTCACATTGAGCCTCATCTCCAAGTACCAAAGTGAAAGACCTCCTTCCCAAGTCCACAGAACTAGAAAACCTAGAAGCCTAAAGAAACTCCTTTACTGCTTGGTTCTTTCACATGGCCTAGGCTCAAAGAAGATCTAAAGAGAGTGTTCTAGGCTGCCATCTTATCACTTCAGCCTTACGAAAAAAGCATTTTTGGGGCACCTGGGTGGCTTATAGTAGGTTACCTGTCTGCTTTCGGCTCAGGTCATGATCTTATGGTCCTTGAGTTTGAGCCCCACATCGGGCTCTGTGCTGACAGCTCAGAGCCTGGAACCTGCTTCAGATTCTGTGTCTTTCCCTCCTTCTCTCTCTCTGCCCCTCACCCACATGTGCGCATGTTCTCTCTTTTTCTCTCAAAATAAATAAATATTAAAAAAAAGGGAGAGAGAGAGAAAAAAACATTTTTACCCCAAAGGACAATGGATGATGCTGAACTGACTTGACACTGACTCTGTGCTTCCTTTACTCCCGGTATCCACACAGGTCCACTGCGGCTCACCATAGCTACCCATCATAAGCCTCTTTTAGTTAGCAGATACAGGTGTCTTAAGCCAACATAACAATGCCCCTAAGTACATTTTTTCCTCTCAGGTTAAGGACCAATCAATAAGAGTCATAGTTTGAATAACTACCTTGCTAAAGTCATCTAAGGTCACAGATGACACCAAAGCAGAGGAAGGACTCAAATCTAGCTGGTTCAACACCAAACTCTCTGGCTCTTAACCACAGTTAACCCAACAATATCTCACAAGCAGGAAATCACTAGTTATCAAGGAGATCTCGTGCATGGAAATCTTTCTACCTTTATAAAAAAATGTTTTTAAAATGTTTTATATATTTCTGAGAGAGAGACAGTGAGAGTGAGAGAGCGAGCGAGAGCGAGAAAGACAGTATGAGCAGGGGAGGGTCAGAGAGAGAGGGAGACACAGAACCTGAAACAGGCTCCAGGCTCTGAGCTGACAGCACAGAGCCTGACACGGGGCTCGAACCCTCGAACCATGAGATCATGACCTGAGCCGAAATTGGACGCTCAACCGAATGAGTCACCCAGGTGCCCCTCTTTCTTTCTACCTTAACAACTGCTCTCTTCATTTTCCATAATTCTATCCTACTTCTTGATAATACACATTTCCATTTCCAACTGCAAAGATTTCCCAAATGCTATCCCACGACACCCTGGGATTACAACCTGAGCCAAAATCAAGAGTTTAATGCTCAACCAACCTAGCTACCCAGGTGCCCCCATCTTGTACCTTCCTGACTGCCAGGAAGAACAAATAATCAGTAGTATGTCTATTCTCATTTTTCACCATCTGTTCATATCTTTTGTCTGTTTGTTTATTATGGTCTTGATGCTCCTAAAAGAGTCTTGTGAAGGTCACCTATTAACTTTTGTAGAAGTAAATTTCATCTGAGGCGCTTGGATGGCTTAGTAGGTTGAGCATCCAACATCGGCTCAGTTCACGATCTTGCATTTTGTGGGTTCGTGCCCTGCATCAGGCTCTGGGCTGACAGATCAGGGTCTGGAGCCTGCATTAGATTCTGTGTCTCCCTCTCTCTCTGTCCCCGCTGCTTATACTCTGTCTCTGTCTCAAAAATAAATAAACATTAAAAAATCCTCAATTAAAAAAATAGTACTGAAAAAGGGAGACTAGAAGGAAAAGGTGGCTTGGGACACCTGGGTGGCTCAGTTGGTTGAGCATCCAACTCTTGCATTTGGTTCAGGTCATGATCCTAGGGTTGTGGGATCAAGACCCATATTGGGCTCCATGCTGAGCACGGAGCCTGCTTAAGATTCTCTATCTCCCTCTGCCCCTTCCACACACACGTTCTCTCAAAATTAATTAATTAAATTTAAAAAAGGAGAAGGCAGATCATCTCTGGACCAGGGCAGGATTAGGGACATGGTGTTAACTCCCCTATTTTATCACAATAGGCAGACCCACTCTCCTTTAGTCTTCTAGAAAATAAGGACCACCAAGAACAGTCTTGACAAAACTGGGGACAATGAAGGTGAGAAGAAGAGCAGGGGGCTGTTCCAAGACCAAAATGAACCAAATGTGGTAGTGCGTGGACACAGTGTGTGTAGGTTTGAGTGAAGACAACATGCAGAAATGAACTAAGCTATATGCCCAGAAATAAGGCATATAAACAGGGAAGGAAAAGTTGGTTACTTCATGCCTTAGAGTGGCCCAGCAAAAGGGTATGCAAAGGACTTGGATGGACTATAGGGAATCATTCCAGATTCCTGACCTGCAAAGTAACATGAGAGGCAGTCAAGATGTATGGGAAAGCTGAAGAGGGAGAGGCAGGAGCCTAGAGTTCTGAGGGAAAAGTTATGAGACAGCCGCCTTTCCCCCAAGCTTGGGCTCCGCGCTTGCACAAATTAGTGAGTACACGTGACCTAGAATCAGACAGACACGTACCAGTTTTTTTCCAAAACTCCACAGGTACATATCCTGTTCCTGGCCTACTGTTGAATTCTCGCTGAGAATCTACAGAAGAGATAAATAGCACAGGGTTAGAAGCTGTCTATAAACCAACATGTTTTATTTTTACGAAAAATTTTAATGAAAAATCACAGCTCTCATTCACCACTTAGAAAGATTCAAAGACATATGTTCACTTAGTGCAAAAATGGTAAGGGATAAAATCAGATAGTATACTTAATATTTAGCTGTAAAACACACACACACACACACACACATACACACACACACACACGTGTGTGTGCACCTCAAATAGAACAGTATTTCAATTCAAAGTAGTGAGATTAAAAGTGATTTTCACTTCCTTCTTTTATCTCTATGTTCTTATGAACATGTATGTACTTTTAAGATACTCCCTAAAAATGAACTACAGATGCTTATGGGTATGCATGTGTGTGTATCAAATCCAGTTTAAATGTCCCATCATGCACAGGTCTTTCTCAGGGGCTCTATAGGTTATGTCAGAGAATATGGATTTTGTTTTTTGGCAACTCTTAATTTTTACATGTGATTTAAGAGGCTTTTGTTTAAAGTTTCTTAAGATGCTTATAACAAACAAATAAAAAGCAAGCAGTAAAGAAAAAACTCTGATCTGGAACAGTGCATTTCAAAGGTAGCCCAGAGGCATCCCACAGGGCTGCTGGGAAGGGCACAAGTGTGGAAGGTGACACATTTGTGTCTGATTATTGTGATTTTAAGATACAATATTTTATAAGAACTGGTTCCACTGAACAAAAAAAATTTTTTTTAAGGAGTAAATCCCAGAAGACTTGCCCATTTCCTTATGTTTTACTGAGGCTAATCTACAATTTTATGCTCTGAATATGCACCAACCCATGGTGCAAAGAGGAATCTGGGGAGCAGTCAGCATGACAGGGAAGGTTGGCCCGGCATGAAATGTCTGCCAGAGGAGCTTTCTAAAACGGTTAGTCCTCATGGGAATGCCTAAGAACTAGCTATGAGGCAGGAAACTCCCCAGGGTGGGGAGGGGATCTCTCCATTCCAAGGGCTATCAGCACAAAGAACCCACGTCAGTATCCGCCCCCAGAACTAGGAGGGGAAAGGGAGGCTTTTTCTAAATCATGTAAAATACAAATAAAATCACCATTTTCAATATAATTCAGAGACATTCAGTACATTCACAATGTCTGATTTTTTTTAAGTAAATAAACAAATTATTTTGAGAGAGGGAGAGAGCACAAGAGCCCACATGAGCAGGGGAGGGGTAGAGAAAGGGAGAGAGAGAATCCCAAGCAGGCTCCAGTGCTGTCAGCACAGAGCCTGACATGGGGCTCAATCCCATGAACTGTGAAATCATAACCTGGGCTGAAATGAACAGTCGGACACTTAACCAACTAAGCCTCCCAGGCACCCACAGTATATTCACAATGTTGTGCGACCATCCTCACCAGCTAGTTTCAGAACATTTCTTTTTAATTCTTTTTTTAAAATGTTTTGTTTATTTTGCGAGAGAGATAGAGAGAGCAAGAGCAGGGGAGGGCCAGAGAGAGAGGAAGACACAGAATCCGAAGCAGGCTCCAGGTTCTGTCAGCACAGAGCCTAATGCAGGGACCAAACTGAACCCACGAACCGTGAGATCATGACCTGAGTCGAAGTCGGATGCTTACCTGACTGAGCCACCCAGGCGCCCCATGACATTTCTATCACCACGAGAAGAATTCCATAAGTTTAAAATACTGATTGTAGTAATACTTTTTTGTGACACTGAGGTCTCTAGAGGCGCTACCACCACTGTCAATAAAATCCAAAGGGAAGGGATCTCTTCCACACAGGTGAGGTTCCTGATTTCTGGAGCCATTTGTCAAACACCTAGAAACTCACGGATTAGATTCAAGATATAAATACAGGGAAAAATCTAGGATCAGAGGAGTCAATGTGACACAAGCTAGAGAAGGCAGTGGATCATTTTCAAAAGCATCTTCAATAAGGAAAACCAGTGAGGAAAAAGGTTTAAGTCCGTAGACAAGCTGCCATTGGTAATAAATGACAGAAGAAACACTTGTTTACCTGTGGGGCTATGGGGGAAGTCTTGAGCAACCCAGGAGAAGCAACTTCATTTCAGTCAGCAATATGCCTTGGTCATACCCTTTATATCGATCTGCCTGGTCCCCAGCATTTTTTTCTCTAACAGATGAAAAGGTGAGATGCACTTGACCTTAAAGGAACTTCTCAGCTTACTCAGGACATAGCTGGAAACTAGGGGCATATTCATGACATTTCCAAAAGTAACTGTTTTTATATCTCTAACCCAGAAAGGAACTAAAAACTACTAGAGTCTTAAGGGCACCTGGGTGGCTCAGTTGCTTAAGTGTCCAACCCTTGATTTTGGCTCAGGTCATGATCTCAGTTTTTGAGTTCGAGCCGTGACTCTGTGCTGACAGCACGGAGTCTACTTGAGATTCTTTCTTCCTCCCCTACTCATGCTCTTTCTTTCTCTCTCTCTCTCAAAAAGAAAAGAGACTGAAAAAATAAAAACAGAAACAAATATGAAAACCCCTATTAGTCTCAAAGGCTACTGTAATCAAAGCTCAGACAGATAATGCAAATAAGTTGGGTCAGAAATGGGCAACAAATGGTATTGTGGTTGTGTAGGAGAATGCTTTAGTTCTTAGGAGAAATAGAACAAAACATTTAAGGACAAGTGTCATGAATATTTGGGGGAGACCGTACCTACCTACTAATCTATAATGGGAGAAAGTAAATATGGCAAAAGTGGAAAATGGGTGATTTAGGTATAGGGCACATACATGAGTGTTCAGTTTTAACATTTTTATGTGTTTGATAACTTCAAAATAAAAAACTGGGGAAAATGTTCTTTGAAGCATATGCATAGAAAATTCTATATGTACAAAAAGAAAAAAAAAAAAAACCAGATGCTTGGCACTAAAAAAAAAAAAAAAGAAAAAATCTCTATGAACAGACTAATTTGTTAAGAAGTGAGCCTATGGAAGCAGGAGGGAAAAACTGGGTGGCGGCAGGATTTTTACCATTTATATGTTCCTGCATTGCTTGACCTTTATACAATGCAATCCATTAAAAAGAAATTAATTTTAGGGGCGTCTGGGTGGCTCAGTTGGGTAAGTGTCCGACTTCGGCTCAGGTCATGATCTCACGATTCATGGGTTCGAGCCCCGCATCCGGCTCAGATCCTGGAGCCTGTTTCAGATTCTGTATCTCCCTCTCTCTCTCTGACCCTTCCCTGCTCACACTGTCTCTCTCTCTCAGAAATAAATAAAAGTTTGATATTATATGGGGAGGCTGTGTAACATAATGGCTAAGAGTGTGTGCTGGATCTGGAATGCTGAACTTATAATCCTGACTTAACTATAATGTGACCATTTTGGCCAACTTTTTAATTTATTTAAGCCTCAGTTTTGTCATCTGTAAAAGAATATAATAGCAGTTCCTATATTTCAACAGGTAGTTTTGAAAATACATGTGACAGGTTTAACATGGCTGGAACACAGTACAGAACACAGATAAACTATTATTACTAAAATTGATAACTGATATAGTCAGAAAGATTAATGAAGGGGACGCTGAGGTGGCTCAGTTGGTTAAGTATCTGACTCTTGATTTTGGCTCAGGTCATAATCTCAGAATCTGTAAGTTCCCAGCCCCTCGATGGGCTCAGTGCTGACAGTGCAGAGCCTGTTTGGAATTCTCTCTCTCTTCTCTCTCTGCCTCTCCCCTACTTGTGCACACACACACACTCTCTGTGTCTCTCTCAAGTAAACATTAAAAAAAGAGAAAGATTAATGAAGGAAACCGACTGAAGTATTTAACAAAATCTAGCATCCGATAATTATGTCATTTCAATATTTAAAGGATGGGCATCAGTTAATTGATAGCAGGAAAATTTAAACAATTTGGGAAATTTTAAGTTAGATAGCTAATTCCAAACACACATACTTGAATATAACATAGATGAAATTTGTTGTACCTTGGATAGAATTCAAGGTCAAGTAAAAACCCATAAAGGGAAAAGATGAATTTGATTTCATAAATACTAGCTATCCCATCCACCAAAACAAACCAAGATGGGGTGGGGGAGAAAACAAAAACAAAACCAAGATCAAATGAACGAAAATGCCTATATTCACAACCCATTAATTTTATAGCTAAGAATATAGCTCTCCTAAGGGAGAAATGCAAGATGTTTGAAAAATCCTTACACGTAAAAGATTTTAAATATTGCATTACACACTGAAAAACAAAAATAAAACAAGGAAACAATATGCAATGATTAACGACAAAAACGGCATAAGGAAATTATAGTGTATTTACATGATAGAATATTGTATAATCATGAAAATTGTGTTTATAAAATCTTTAATGATGTAAGAACATACTTAATATGAACTTATATTTTCAAGGAAATAATACACAGTTGTAACAGGATTCTCAGATACATTTGAAAATTCTTCAGTGTGGGATGATGAGCTAAAAAATTCTTCTTACATTTCTATATTTTCTACAATGAGCCACGTAGTTCCAACTAAACAGTGATATGTACCCCATAAGACTGTTCTGGGGAATTAAATGGTAACATACGTAAAGGAATGGTTCTCAGTTCTGGGAGTCCAGGTCCCACTTTAGTCCAATTAAATTAGAATCTTGAGGTGGTGCCAGGGCATCAGAAATTTTCCAAAAGTCCCCTTGTGGGATCTAATGGGCATCTAGGCTTTAACTACTAAAGAAAAGTGCCTGACTTAGAAGCTGGTGCTCATGGTTAAGGTCTTCCAAACCACAGCAAGGGCACTACCTCTCTGTCGGTCAGATATATTTTTTATTATAACAATGAGGTGTCTTTCATTAGCTGATTCTTCTGTTATTGCTGCATCCTGATTTTTCAGTTGTAGGTATTACTGATTGACCAAATATTTCACTTTCTTTTAATCCCCACCTCCATTCCACCCCAGGCACATTCACAATTCCTTCCCCTTCCGTTCCCTGCAATAGAGAGCTACTCAAATTCTGTTGCACTGGTAGTCAACATTTTCAGTACTTAATGTTAAATGCTAATCATAGTTGGGTCATGTGGTTCAGGTCCTATGAATCTTTTTATCTTCCTGAACAAGTTTTCATTTTTTTAGGAGTTAATAATTGCAGGGCGCCTGGGTGGCTCAGTTGAGTGTCTGACTTTCGCTCAGATCATGAGCTTGCGGTTTGTGGGTTTGAGCACCATGTCTGTGCTGACAGCTTGGATCCTGGAGCCTGCTTCAGATTCTGTGTCTTCCTCTCTCTCTGCCTCCTCTGCTCATGTTCCATCTCTAACTCTCTCACTTAAAAATAAATAAACATTAAAAAAAAAGAATTAATAATTGCCTTGTTTAGTCATATGCTAAGTTTCTTATGTAATTCTTTCTTATTCAATCTCACCTTCTTTCTATTGTGTAGATATTTTATACATTTCATTTTCTTGAAGAAACATCCAGCAAGCTTTTGGCCAATTCTTGCCTCAACTGCTTTCTAGGTTTGCTGTAACCTGTTGCTCGGGACCCTCCCTCACCAGCCTAGGTATTGCCTTCTGTTCTCTTTCTCAGGTTGGATCTAGCATAATCAATTCCATGTCTTCCACTTTCTGGTTTACTGTGCTGTTTTAGGGCACAGCCTACTCAACTGTGATAGGCACCCTGGTAAAGAGTACATAGGAGGTGCATTTTAAAAAAAACTGTATGTTGTTAAACATTTAACTGTTTTGGTCTAGCACAGAAGTCTAAGTTAAAATAACCTTCCTTCAGAGTTTTCTTCGAACTTTCTACAATGCTGTCATGATCTCATGGTGTGCGAGTTTCAGCTCCACATTGTGCTCGTTGTTGTCAGTGCAGAGCCTGCTTCAGATCCTCTGTCCCCCTCCACCCATGCTTCTCTCTGCCCCTCCCCCACTCGTGCACAAACTCAAGTGCTCTAAGAAAAAATAAAAGGGATGAGTAGAGGGTAGTGTTTAAATGGCTCAGCAAGGCCTGCCATCCTGGCCGGAGAAGAGCTGCTTCAGGACCACAGCTCACTCTGCACTAGGTGCCTCCCACCTAAACACATGCAGGCTGACTGGTGGAAGGTTTGTGATTTGAATGGTGAACTTTGGATGTTTCTATAAGTTGCTACAGGGACTACTGTCAAGGTTCAGATGGTGAGGGATACCTGAGGATGAGCCCTGAAGTTTTTTGTACGTATGTACTGACTGATGACTGGATTGATTGTAAGCTCTAGACTCAACATGAGGCTCAAACTCATTACCTGAGATCAAGAGCTGCATGCTCTTCTAAGCTAGCCAGATGTCCTGAGCTCTGAAGTCTTTATGAAAGTAATCACTGCAGCTACAAGTATTCTTTGATGTCTTGCTGTGATACCCAACAATGATAATCTATGGTTGCCTCAAGAGTTACCTCTGTGGGAGGGGTGGGGAGTGGGATCTTTGGTTATCAACGTCTTTGCCCCATTTTTGTTGAAGTCTTTTGTATTTTTTAAATTATTATTTAAAAAATATGTTTATTTATTTATGTTGAGAGAAAGAGGGACTGGGCAGGGGAGGTTCTGAGAGAGAAGGAGAGAATTCTAAGCAGGCTCCATGCTGTCAGCACAGAGCCGGATCCGGGGCTTGAAGCCACATGTCCTGAGCTTAAACCAAGAGTTGGATGCTTAACTGACTGAGCCACCCAAGAGCCCCTTGAAGTCTTTTATAGACAAACAGCTGTCTTCTGTGGAACATGCGAGGTCTGTCATAAATGATTCATTCTTCCTGATGAGAAGAAGGAGCTTGAAGTCGGTGGGTAGTGGTAAAGTCTGATCACAGATAGCCCCTCATTTGGATGTGTCTTTGAATAGGGACCTTTTTCAGTTACTAGATGAATGCAATGGAACGTTTTGGGGGAAACAGCTGTGGATGTATCCTGGATTAACAGAAGTTGTTCTTATCTCTGCTGCTTCAGGCTGATAACCCAGCTTGATAGAGTAAGGGTATAGTAGAACTTTTTAAAGCCCTCCAGACAGAGGTTGATAAATGCTAATTTCCTGGATGGGAAGTAGGAAACAGATGAGGGAAGGTGAGGTGAACATTTTTAGATTTTCAGGACTACTGTTGAGGAGTACATGTGATGTATGTAAGAGTACGTAAGACATTCAATGAGGCTGACTTTAAGAACCACTCTTTGATCATCACCTAGCACATATAGAGAGAGTTGAAAACAGAACAAAATGACAAATATTCCCATTGTCCATGTGGAAGACCCTATTTTTTTTTAACATTCCAGGTACTGAGTCCTTGACATATTTTATCACACTCTTCACAATCACTTGGGTCTTTCTAACTCCATCAAGCACTATCATCCTACCATCTCAGGTGAGACTCTCCCCTTACCATTGCTGAGAGAATCTGCACTCCCAGGACTGTGCTGCCTAGAGACCAACTCGCTCCCTGTCTTCCTCATCTCTGTGTTTTCGTTACATCGTCTTTTCCAGTAGTTGAGTTCCTCACGATCAGATTCCTGACAGCGCCGCAGGACTGCCATGGAGCGCCTCGTCTTCTCTACCATTTCCATAATGCAATTCAGAGCCTAAGCCAGGGAGCAAGTCAGAGATAAGATTAGGACTTTGAAACAATCAAGACTGAAATTTAAGAGTAGGTAAAATGTAAAGAAGGAAGGTTTAAGTATCTTACAGATCAAGCAATATCAAGTCAATATATGAAAGCCATTCCTAAGAGCTTCTTTTTAAATATGTATATGTAAATAATGTTTTTTGGATTTCAAAATAACACTTTTTGGATTCTTCCAGATTGAAGCAGCCAGAGTCTGACCATAATATAGTTCTTTAAACACTATGTATGGTGAAGCACATTATATCTCTGCCCAAAGACACCAAGTTATCTGATAAGCTAGAGATTTACATAAGAATGCGATCAGAGAAGTAATATTCAGAGATAATTTCACTCAAGTAGGAAAAGCTATTGTATGTAAATTTCAAGCAGGTATATCTTTTCTTTCTTTTTAGGACATCAATTCTCATTTGTTTTTGGAGAAGCACCATTTATTTAGCATTTCCTATATACTAGATCCTGTGGTAAGCACCTTACATATTAGAACAACCCTCCTATGAATTCAAATAATACGGTATTCTTGGGGTGCCTGGGTGGCTCAGTCAGTTCAACGTCCGACTTTTGATTTTGGGTAAGGTCATGATCTCATGGTTCGTGGGATGAAACCCCACACTGGGCTTTGCACTGACAATTGGAGCCTGCTTGGGAATCTCTCTCTCTCTCAAAACAAATAAACATTTAAAAAAGTTGTTTTTTTTTTCAAGGTACAGAAATTAAGGCTAGAAATGGTAAAACAACTTACCCATCATAGAAAGTAGGAAGCAGCAAAGCTGGGACTTTGAAATCCAAAATTTCTGTCTTTAACCATTATACTCTATGAGTTTACTTGGTTATATCCTAAAGTGATTATCCCATCAAAAAGATTAGGGAATTACTCTTAGCTCTCTAGCTAGGGCAGTAAGTAGTAGATACACCAAGTTTTAAAATTTATTTTACTATTATTTTGTAAGTAAGCTCTATGCCCAGTATGGGGCTTGAAGGGCTTGAACTCATGACCCTGAGATCAAGAGGCGAACATTATACTGACAGAGTCAGCCAGGTACACTCATAAGTCAAGTTTTTATGGCAGACACTGTGGCTCTGATTAAATTCACTTCAGGGATATATACCCTTATTATTATTATTATTGGTAATAAGAATTCAATGTAATAGGAAAATTATACACTGTAAGATTCTTACATGATCGAGATGTTTCCATTCATCAGCCCATTCCCTTTCCGTCAAACGGTGGTCTACCAACTCATCTTGATAGCCTCCATTTAGACCTATTAGAAATTAGAGATTAAATGTGAAGAAAGAGGGAAGAATACAATATATAGAATTCTACCAAGTAAATATATAACGCATCCATACCACCAAGAGTACACTGCCAGGGCAATGGTTCACAAGGGAGCGGGGGACCCACAAAATGACATAAAACTCAACAAAATTACCCTTTAGAATATATTATTCTACATTTGTTCTAAAATTTATTCATTTATTCTAAAATTACCATTTAGAATATATTTTAAAAAACTACAAATCAACTATGAAAGACAAATAGCACGAAAGAAAAATGGGCGAAAGAAATAAACAGGTATGCCACAGACAGAAAGCACAGATGGCCCATACACATATGTGAAGACATTCAAACTTATAAGTAGTCATAGTGCAAATAAAATCTTTATGAAGATAGTATTTTATATCCAACCACTGGAAGAAAATTAGATTGTCAGATACAATTAAGTGTTGGGAAGGATGTGGCACAAATCAAATAAATGCTTTAGCACAACTAGAGTACTGTACAAGCACTTGGAAACAACTCAGTATTACTTAAAATATATACATTTATTATAATATAACATTTATTACTTAAAAAAATATGTCTATTTTTCTAAGTAGGCTCTACGCCCAATATGCGGCTTGAACTCACAACCCTCAGGATCTTGCATGCTCTACTGACTGAGCCAGGCAGGTGACCCCCACCAAAAAAATTTTTTGATGGTTTTGATTTATACTGAAATTTGCTGGAATACAAGGACTGTGTGAATCAAAGGTATACTAAATTAAACGCTGTCCAATATTTTGAAAAATCACATCACTATGACAATACTGCTTATAGTATTGGAATCATTAAGATAATACAGTTGTTATCAGTCTAAGTTTACAGGTGTTATATTGATAGTGATCCTGTGTCTGTGTAAGCATCTGCTTACTTCACTACATCTCCTTCTGTAGTCATCCCTGAGCACTAACATAATAATTGCCTATACATTATGGTTTAGAATATTGATGCTACTATTATGAGTCTAAGATAGGCTATAGCTGACGGCTCGGAGCATGGAGCCTGCTTCAGATTCTGTCTCCCTCTCCTCTTGTTCTCTCCCCCTCCCCTGCTAGTGCTGGTTCTCTCTCTCTCTCTCTCAAAAAAAACCTTTTAAAAAAGTGTATGAATACAGAAGAAATCAAAAGCAAAGCCTAGTTCTTAACCTAAAAAGTGAGACATGGGGAAAAGGCATTGGACCACATAGAACAGTTGCAAAGGGTGAGCCACAGCATACTGGCAATGCTTTGGGCATCATAGCTGGACTCTGAATCTGGTTTCTGCTACTTTCTGGCTATGTAATTCTGGCTACAGTTCTTCACCTCTCATCTGTAAAAACGAGGTAACAACTGAACCACTGTGAGGATTAAATGAGAGGATGTACCTCTACTGCAATCTAAGCAGCAGTACCTAAGACTCCGTAAATGTTGGCAGTTGAGAGCACAATTATAGTCGTGGCCCTTGCCACTCAGCTACCACTGCAGGAAGCCAGGGCCTTACTAAGGTCTACACCTCTGAAAGGTGCTGATGAGTCTAAGTGAGAATGGGGACAAGGAAATGTGGGGCACCTGGGCGGCTCAGTTGGTTAAGTGTCCGAGTTTGGCTCAGGTCATGATCTCACAGTTCGTGGGTTTGAGCCCCACACTGGGTTCTGTCCTGGCAGCTCAGAGCCTGGAGTCTGAGCTATGACTCCTTCTCTCTCTGCCCCTCCCCTGCTCATGCTCTGTCTCTCTCGGTCTCCAAAATAAATAAAAAACTATAAAAAAAGAAGAAATGTGCTGTAACTTTTTTTTACTCCATGGAGTACCCCACAGATGGAAATGTAGGGGAAACCCTAGAAGCTAGCAGCCCTTTGGTTCTCTGCTTGGATATGCTCAGCAGTTACTAAAAAACAAAACAAAAAAACCAAACCCCTTCTACAGTGAAATTGTATGAGGACATGACGATAAGCTCCATTCAAAACTGTCTTGGGTAAGGTTTGTTAGGGGCATTTCTGCCTCTCTCTAGATTGAATGGTTACCGAGGATTCAGGTGCCAGGTAGTCTAATGACTCAGCACAGGTGGTAGTATTAGCTCTATTTTAGAAATGAGTAATCTGAGGCTCAGAGAGCCTAATCAACTTGCATAAGATCACACAGTTAGTTAGTATGCACAGCCAAGATTTAAATTTTAGATCTGCTTCACCTTCTGACCTAAACATCTGTGCACTTTCAGTCTAAGCCCACATATTTCATATCTTTTTTGGTTAATTTTAAAAACACTTTTAGTCTGGGTCGCCTGGGTGGCTTAGTCGGTTAGGCATCTGACTCCTGTTTTGGGCGCAGGTCATGATCTCATGGTTTGTGGGATACAGCCCTGGTTCAGGCTCTGGGCTGACAGTGTGGAGCCTGCTTGGGAATCTCTCTCTGCCCCGACGCAGCTTGTACTCTCTCTAAATAAATAAATAAATAAACTTGAAAAAAAAAAAAAAGAACACATTACCATGAAATAAATCAAGAGTTAGAGAAACACTGCAAGAATAGTACAAGAATTCTCTTATGTCCTTCACCCAGTTTCCAAAATGTTAGTATTTTAGTTGATTTGTTTTATCATCCTCTAGTTGTTTGCATCATTTAAGAATAAGTGTTATCTCCTTTTCACTGTGTATTTCCTAAAATTTACTGAATCCCACTTCTATCATATAACAGCAACAAAGTATGAAGGGAGATCAATTTCCCAGTGAAATCAACACAACTCTAATATTCTTTTTTATGTATAATATAGTTTTATCTATCAGTGGAATAAAAGCAATGACTGTACTATTTTGCTGTATAACTGAATAGGTAAGAAACCCAATGATTCAAACTGAATTTCAATCACTACCATGCTGCTCATGTCACTTACTAAGATTGTGGTGTCTATCACGAACTTCTCGATGTTCCAGCATCTTATTGGGCTCACGATACAGGTGTGAAGTTGCAATATCTTCTAACGTGTAGTGCTGAAGAGGTGGAGGAGTCGGATGGAACTGGCCCCCAGGATTCATGAGGGGCACAGTGAGGGCAGGACTGTGCCGGGGAGCAGGGCTGATGGTGCACACTCTCTTGGCAGGAGGCTCGGGAGGAATTGTATCTCTTTCAAAACTGCTCTCTTCCCTCCTGTAGAAGAACCGGAAGTACATATCTTAGTCCATAAACATGTGTTCATGCAAACATGTCCTGAGCACCTGCTCTGTGTTATGTATTGTGCTGTGCACTTTTCTGAACAGGAAGATGATAAGGAAAGGTTTGACATGAAGCATGAACTGAAATGTCTCCAGGGGGAGGCAGAAAACAAATTTTCACTGCTGTTAAAATACTGCTTCCTTGACCAACACTTTCACTCATACTGAACATTTCAGAATAAATTAATATAACTTCAATCTTCAAAGTAAGGGTGATTCATTACAAAGTATCAATCACTAATTGTTATACTTTATTATTAGACTTTACACATCAGAAGAAGTGTCTTGGACAGATTCTATTTCTGATGGTTCTGAAGGAGTGGGCCCATAGTCTCTAGAGCAGACTCTCTCACCAGGGGTATGCAGAGTCACTGAAGAATTTCTGAAAAATATTTGTGTCTGGGAGCCACACCTATAGATTTGAGAAACTTTCTGGTCTCTGATATTGGGACAAAGCAGAACCAACCTTAGAAATTCTGAGTCTATACCCATATAGAACCATAGTCATCAAATTCTCTTTCCTTCACAAGCAAAGGGAAAGCTTAGAGTAATTCCAGAAAAGCAGGGACAACAAAGCACTTCTCTGCTCACCTCTCTGGACTGGGTCTCTTTCCGTTTCCATGCACTTCCATGAGTAGCTCAGAAGAGTCAGCAGGTGACGCAATACTTGTGTTGAGCAGAAGGTGTTCGTGCTGAGCCAGGTACTGGGATGGGGTCTGCTTGGCGGCTCGAGCGCAGTGCAGCAGTTCTCGCTGCAGCAGGGGCAGATTGGCCTTGAAAAACAGAGGCAGGGGCTGGAAGGCAGTTTTCCAGGTGTTGGGCCCCACACAATAGAGCTCAGCCCCTCAAAAGGCTTTCATAAACAGGATGACACCAGACAAAAGACCTTAGCTCCTCGTCAGCCTTATTTTTATATGCCTGAGAGTAAAGCGACATCTATAATACCGAACTTGAATTATTGGTTAACTTGTCTCTTGCCCCTACAAGGTATAAATCCCCTCAACGGGAAGACTGTGCCTTATTTACCTAAGTGGACTAGTGCAGAGTGAAAGCTCAGTGAAGGTGTTGAACGTATTAAGAATTTGTACATTTTTGGGATATTTGGCTGGCTCAGTGGGTAGAGCATATGGCTTTGGCTGTCAGGGTTGTGAGTTCAAGCCCCATGCTGGATATGGAGCCTACTCAAAATTTAAAAAAAAAAAATTTTTTTTTAAATTTAGTCATTTCCCAAAAAGAGAATTAGTACCATTTACACAAGGGTAGAAGGAATTCACTCTTTCCTCTATGATTATCAGTAACTCTTGGTTTCTCTCTTTCAAATCCCCTCGTCTCTGACAGGACTGCTCAACCTTTTTTTTATGTTCTCTATGATAGCTGTCATGGAATTCTGGAAGCGACAATTACTCTGTCTTGGTAGGAACAGGGGGTTTTGAACAAAGTATCGACAGTGATGGAAATGAAGGCAACAAGCCTAGATAGACTAGGCTCTGAGGACACACACATAACTCAGGGGCAAAATCCATTTCTTGTGTGGCACCCTAGTTGAATCTCTTTCCTTATTTTGTTGTTGTTGTCTAATGTTTATTTTTGAGAGAACACAAGCAGAGGAGGAGCAGAGAGAGAGAAGGACACAGGATCCAAAGTGGGTTCTGCGCTGACAGCAGGGACCCCGATGCGGGGCTCAAATCCATGAACCGTGATATCATGACCTGAGCAGAAGTCAGACGCCCAACCGAATGAGCCACCCAGGCAACCCTGTTTCCGTACTCTGTAAAAGAATAATTAACTTTGTAGTTATTATATTTTCTTCACAAGCTTAGAAACCTTTAATGGGGACAAATAATAAAACAAATCCTATCTACCTTTAAACTTCATCTTCATATGTAAAATGTACTTTTCCTACATTCCTTTTATTCAAAGAAAATAATTATATTTTTTTCTCCCCAAATTTAAGAACAATTCAGACTGAGCATATAACAGACATCTTTATCTCAAGGGAAACAGATGAATAAATAAAAGGTGAATTTTAATAGATCTAAGTAATGGTCCCTTTACCAAGAGTTAATTTAGGAGGTACATAATTAGTGATTGTTTTAAAGCAGAAATAAATTGAGAAAACCCAAACACTGGCCAAAAAGCTGCCATAACATCCTACCTCATGCTGTCTTCCAAAAGAGAGTTAAGAATAGGGAACATGACAATATAAAATACTTTTTAAGTCTGTTCTATAACCTCAATCTTGTAGCAACTATAAAAATCTTAACTGAAAAAAATACTGTGTCATATAACTTTCACATTTGTGACATGTGCCCTTTGATGAATTTTTTTAATGCTAATTATTTCCTATTAACACAAATCTCACAAATCTTTCTTGGTTCTGGAGTCTTAGGGGAAATAATTGTCTCCTGGCTCTGACATACAGCAACGAGACCGAGACGGAAGCAGCACACCTGTTTTGGGGCTGAAACGGGCAGACTGCTCTGAGCAGTGAAGCTTCCATGCTATCAGAACAGAGCCACATGCAGCCCAGGCCCCTGACACCTATTTTCCTATTTGTTTGCATTTTCCTATTTGTTTGCTCTACTCTCATTTTAAAAGATTAAAAAAACTGGTAACAATACTCCAATAAGTTGACCCATCTTTTTGATGTTTTTATTATTTTTTTTAGGAAGTGAAGGGCAAAAATACAGGTAAAAGGGGAATATTTATTTGGCCAGGTGTTTTAGGCTTTGTGAGTCAAGAGGCAAAAGTGAAGATATGATATGGGTTGTCATATACAAGAGAAAAAACAAATTTCCACAACAGTGTATAAAAAAAGGGCAAAAACCAAAAAGCTGAGTCTAATTTTTTGTAATATTTGTCTCCCGCGAATCAAAAGAGTGGAATTCATTTTGTTGGGGGAGGGGGGACTGAGGATAACATTTAGCTTAACTGGGTTCAGAGTTAGTGTTCCCTATTACAAATTGATTACAAATGCACGTCTGTAAAAATTAATCTTCTTGGGGTGCTTGGCTGGCTCAGTCGGTAGAGCGTTCGACTCTTATCTTAGGGTGGGAAGTTTGAGCCCCACACTGGGCGTCGAGTTAAAAACAAACAAATAAACAAACAATTCTCTCTGGGGCTGTCAACCATATGGTGAGCTGGTCTGTGTCACAGGTTTCCAAACTATGCTTGGTCTAGAACACCCTGGTATTTGACCTTAGTCTTTCATTGCTATGGAGCTACTTTATACCTTGGCAAGTTATAGATGAATGATAGCAAAGCAAAATAATTACTATCTATGGACATGAATAAAATTATGTCCTGTAGAGGTTCAACTGACTTTTCTTGCATACTCTGTAGAAGCCAAATTTACTTCTGGTTGTATATTCATATCAATAATCCTGATCTATACAAATGTGTCCATTCTTTGGATTCTCTACTGAACTGGTTGTAACATGTTACTGACTCCGTCATTAATAATGAGTTAAATAAAATCTTTGACATAGGTTCATCTTTTTTTGGTACTAGTCAGAACGTTACCTGTTGTGTTGTTGTTTTTGAAAATTATTGTGTAAAAGGGAAAAGGCAGTAACTTTACCGAGGGAAAGGATGATAGATACACACGGCTGTCATCAAGTGATCAAAGTCAACATTACCAATCAGAAGACAAACATCTACGTCTACAGGGGCGCCTGGGTGGCTCAGTCAGCTAAGCGACCAACTTCAGCTCAGGTCATGATCTTACAGTTCGTGGGTTTGGGCCCCGCATCAGGCTCTGTGTTGACAGCTCAGAGCCTGGAGCCTGCTTCGGATTCTGTGTCTCCCACTCTGTCTGATCCTCCTCTGTTCATGCTCTGTGTCTCTCTCAAAAATTAACAAACGTCAAAAAAAAATTTTTTTGAAAAGTGATAAAACATCTATGGCTACAAAGAGCATGCAGTAAAACCAGTTACATGCTCTTGCTGCTTAAGATGCATAACCTGTTTCTCATCATGAGGAAGCCTCCGAAAAACCCAAACTGAAGTATATTCTATAAAATAACTATTCTGAACTCTCTTTTTATAATCCTGAACTCTTCAAAACTGTCAAGGTCATAAAAGGCTGAGCTGCTGTTTCAGATTAGAGTGGACTGAAGAAATATGACAATGACACGCAAGATGTGATCCTGTATCAGATATAGGACCACACAAAAAAGCTTTTCTTTTATTAAGAGGCATTCGTGGGACATTTGGTGAAACATGAATAATGTCTGCAAATAACAGTGCTTTATCAATGTTAATTTCTTGATTTGTTAATTATACTAAAAAGTATTGAGATGTTTCATGTCTGTAGCTTCCTCTTAAACATTTCTTTTTCTAAAAAAAGATTTTATTTTTTAAGTAATCTCTACACCCAACAAGGGGCTCCAATTCGCATATCTGAGATACAGTCATATGCTCTACTGACTGAGACAGCCAGGCACCTCTCAAATATTTGAGGAAAAAATAAATATAAGAGAAAGAGAAGAAAAACAGATGTGATAAAATAGTAACATTTGGAGAATGTGACTAAAGAGACGGTGGTATGGTATACAGTAAGTTTACAGTACCATGCTGTAACTTTTCTAGGAGTATGAAATTATTTTGAAATAACTTAAAAAAAAATTTTTTTTAATGTTTATTTATTTTTGAGAGACAGAGCATGAGCAGGGGAAGGACAGAGAGAGAAGGAGACACAGAGTCCGAAGCAGGCTCTAGGCTCTGAGCTGTCAGCACAGAACCTAATATGGGGCTCGAATCCACGAACTATGAGATCATGACCTGAGCGGAAGTCGTCTGCCCAAGCAACTTAACCACCCAGGCACCCCTAAAACACTTTTTTAAAAGGGCATATTACATACAAATTTAATACAGTCTTACGTCTCAGGTAAGTACAACAATTCTGAACAATGTCTCCCAAAAGTTTTTTTTCCCCCTAAAAGACAGTGATATTTATTTCTTTGAATTACAATATAATCTAAATCACTGGAATTATAAATCATGTAACTGTTCATGATTCAAAGGCAAGACACAGCCAAGACCTACTTGTATAACAGTCTCTGATAAATACAAAAATACAATTTTATAAATATAAAAAAATATAGTAACATATCTTGTTAAAGGACAATAGCTTTTAGTTCCTTAGAGGAGTAAGCCTGAAACTCCATAAGTGAAGACCCTGGTCATATTCATAACCAGCTCAGAGAGGATGTTGCCCACTGTCAAACATCTGTAGGATAGTTGGGGTATTTCTGCAAAGCATTCATAATTTGAGTATTATCCAAAAGTAGTTTCATCAGCTGGTACTCTCTCTGTGTATTTACTCAAGTTCTTTCCATGGGCCTTATTAATTCTACTTGTTGTAAATGTTCAAAAGCCTTCATGACAACAGGTTCTAGGGAACATTCATTCCAGAGGACCTAATCAGAAGATAGACCGATTGGGGTTGGGGAGACAGCAACAGTGCCTTCCTGCATGTTCTTCTGTTCTGAGGATATGTGGAAACTGAGAGGCCTCTCCTCATCTGACAGCCTCCTCAGAAAACACACCCACTTCTCTTGTTGGCCACAAACAAAAAATTTAGTGTTCAGTTACTTCCTCTGCTAAAAGCCAAGCCTCCACACCATCCACATATCTCCTGCTCCCCCCACCTGCTCCTGTGTGTTACCAGTAGTATCTGCATATGGACCACAACTCAAGACTTCTGTAATTCTCAAGCCTACCTGTGAGGAAGGCTTATCTGCAGGCCACACTCCCATTTCTCGAGCAGACTAAAATAAAATAAAGATATGAAAATGTGTGGCGAGCCACCCTGGCTTAGATCACAGAACAGGGATCAGCAGCAGGGAAGCTTGAGGAAACACTGAAGATAAATTACACTCAGTGATTATAAAAATTACCTTGAGGAATGGAATCACAAAAGGACGAAGAGGAAAGTTTGTAGCCTCTTGGAGCTTGCAATGGAATTCTTCAATTGTTACTGTTGAGTTCTGGAAAGATAAATAACATTATCAATTTCTAAAAGTGGATGTTGGGGGTGCCTGGGTGGCTTAGTCGGTTAAGCGTCCGACTTTCGCTTAGGTCATGATCTCGCGGTTTGTGGGTTCGAGCCCCGCGTCGGGCTCTGTGCTTACTGCCAGCTCAGAGCCTGGAGCCTGTTTCAGTCTGTGACTCCCTATCTCTGACCCTCCCCTGTTCACGCTGTCTCTCTCTCTCTCCTAGAAATAAATAAAACATAAAAAAAAAATTTAAAAAAATAAAAAAAAATAAAAAAAATAAAAGTGGATGTTGTCCCCCTAATACAAATCTAATAGTGCTAACCCTTTTTAGGTCAAGGAAAAGGAAAATCCCAAGAACACCAATGTAAACTCAAATCCGTCTTATTATTATTTTTTTAAATATTTTTTATTTATTTCTAGAAGAGAGAGAGGGACAGCGTGAGCAGGAGAGGGTCAGAGAGAGAGGGAGTCACAGACTGAAACAGGCTCCAGGCTCTGAGCTGGCAGTCAGCACAGAGCCCGACGCGGGGCTTGAACCCACGAACCGCGAGATCATGACCTAAGCGAAAGTCGGATGCTTAACCAACTAAGCCACCCAGGCGCCCCTCAAATCCCTCTTAAAGGTTAAATAAATCCTGTTTCCTTTATGAAAGAAATTTGGCCTCATTAATTTTCTTTTCTTTAATACCCTAAATCTAAATTCTCCTCTGTATTCAGCAGCTACTGCTTTCCTCAGTACTTACAAAGAGAGGCACTCAGGTTCCTTGTATTAAGGAGTTTATGACAATTCACCTCGGGTACCAGAAACCAAGCCTACAATGTTCCCAGATGGAATAATCTTGACTGAGTCCAGGATATCAAGTTCTGAAGTTCACTTCTTCATAGATCCTGGCCTCCTTCTAGCATCAGTTCCCTAAATCTTCTAAAAAAGACAAACCAAAAATCCAAGGCAGAACAGCAGGTGCCTTCTACCTTCCGTGGTCGGCTTGTGTATTACATTGCCTGGAAATAGGCACACTCCCACTGCTGAGACTGTAGTATTTCCAGTATGGTTATTAGCACTTCCCATGTATTTTTTCAAAAGTCTAGATTTATATAGGATTCTCAGCTCCTCTGGTAAGGTGAACGTACAAATAAAAATATTTTCATCAAAGTTCACAAAATATTTTTATTCAATTCCCTAAAACACAGTATAATGACAAGCTAAAAAACAAAATGGGGCATTATTCTTGCTTCCCTGAGACAACAAGTACTACTTGTAGAGATTTTATTTTATAAAATCATCAAGGGTTCAAAGCTGTAACAAGTACCATACAGATTATTTATCAACACAATACTGCTTCTTAGTAACAAGGAACAGAAAACATACAGGTCCACTACCATGACTGTATGGTACAGTCATACATCGGAACACTAAGGGAGGGGGAAAGACTATGTGCATTAATAAGGAAAGGTGTCTAAAAATATACTGTTAAATGAAAAATCAGAAAAACAGCAGTACGCTTTCATATAAGCTTTTTATGGAAATCACACACACACACACACACATCCATATATAGTATTTTAAGTGCCTAAAAAGACAATTACAACAGTGTTATTTCTGGATATGAAATTATGTTGGATTTTCTAAATATATCACATTAATATTCAGTAAAAATTAAAAATATTTCCTTTTATATCGAATTGAAGTTTATCTCATTTCACACCAAGATTTTTTTTTTTAAAGAATTGATTTTATTTTACTTTTTAAGTTTTTAAGAGTGAGAATGGGGAAGGGGCAGAGAGAGAGGGAGACAGAGGATCCCAGGGAGACTCCATGCTGTCAGCGCAGAGCCTGACGTGAGGCTCGGTCCCACAAACTGCGAGATCATAATCTGAGCTGAAACCAAGAGTCAGACACTTAACTGACTGAGACACCCAGGTGCCCCATACCAAGATTCTTTTACAATTTAATTGAATCCTTGTTTTAAGTACGTAACATTTGTATAATGCCACCAAAGGCACTGGTAATCAGAATAAAAATGAGGTGTAAAAGAATATTCTTTCCCTACTGCAATGAATGCAATCAGGCCTCTAAAAGTAAACACAAATACATGGCAATGAGAAACAGTGAAATCTGGCCATGTGTAGCAACATGGATGGACCTTGAGGGGGTTATGCTGAGCGAAATAAGTCAGGCAGAGAAGGACAAATATCATATGTTTGCACGTATAGGAGGATTAGGAGGAACTTGAACGGAGGAACAAGGAGGAGAAGAAGGGGGGAAATGGTGGGGGAAAGGGAGAGAGGCAAACCATGAGAGACTCTTGAATGCTGACAAAAACTGAGGACTGATGGATGTGGGGGGGGAGGGGGATGGGCATGGAGGAGGGCACTTGTGGGGATGAGCACTGGGTGTTATGTGGAAACTAATTTGACAATAAACTATTTGTAAAAATAAATAAATAAATAAATAAAAGTAAACACAAATAGAGTAAATATATGCATAAATTGTATGAATGATTTTTAACTATTCTTGTAGATGGACAAAGAAGGGAAAGGATGAGATGCGTGGCCAGAGAAATAGTGACTTAGGCCAGAGAAAGTGACTCAGGACCGTATATACTGTTGCAGGGGAATCATTTGAGGAAGATGACAAACCACTGTTCTGTTATCTTGCCCTCTCCTTTGGTTATTTATTTTTTTTAATATTTTATTTATTTGGGGAGGGGAGGGGCAGAGAGAGAGAGGGAGACAGAATGTGAAGCAGGCTCCAGATTCTGAACTCTCAGCTCAGAACCTGACACAAGGCTTGAACTCAGAAGCCTTGAGATCATGATCTGAGCTGAAGTCAGATGTTTAACTGACTGAGCCACCCAGGCGCCCCCTCTTCAGTTATTTAAATAAGAGCATAGTTGTTTTTCCCTAAGTACTCATAGTGTAGCAGGAAAACTGACAAGCAAGCTACTCATTACACTATGATCAAAACACACACATGCACGACACTACTGCCACAAAGAGAAGACATGCTTGAATCAGACTCAGGGGGACAAAGAAGGCTTTAAAGAGGTGTTACCTGAAAAAGTAAAAGGACGGTCTCGGGAAAGATGCTTTTGACAAAGAGAAGACTGCGAAAAGGTAAAATGTTAGGGGATCTGGTCTCTTACTGGAGGGGAACACCTACAGTGGTCTTAGAAAACAATAGGTACAGACAGGCTACCAGACTAAAATTTTTTCATCTTTTAAAATTCTGAGGGGATGGGGCGTCTGCATGGTTCAGCCGGTTTAACGTCTGACTTCGGCTCAGGTCATGATCTCACGGTTCGTGGGTTCTAGTCCTGCGTTGGGCTCTGTGTTGACAGCTAGCTCAGAGTCTGGAGCCTGATTCAAATTCTGTGTCTCCCTCTCTCTCTGACCCTCCCCTGCTCACATTGTCTCTCTCTCTCTCTCTCTTTCTCTCAGTAATAAATAAAACATTTAAAAATAAATAAATAAAATTCTGAGAGGCGCCTCGATGGCTCAGTTGGATAAGCAACCGACTTTGGCTCATGTCATGATCTTGCGGTTTGTGAGTTCGAGCCCTGCATCGGGCTCTGTGCTGACATCTCAGAGCCTGGAGCCTGCTTCAGATTCTGTGTCTGCCCCTCTCATGCCCTTGCTCTGTCAATAATAAATAAACTTTAAAAATTAAAAAAAAGTCTAAGTCCTTATTAAAAAAAACAAAAATTTGAGATAAATATAATCATAGGACGTTGTAAAAACAGTATGACAGTATGGACAGGTTCCCATGTATCCTGCACCCAGGCTCTCCCATTGGCTACACTTTCTGTAACTGTAGTGCAATATACCAAGGACAGAACGAACACTAATGAACTGTGAGCAGAGTATTCTGTGACTTCAGTGCATGTGTATATTCCATGTAAGTCACTGCAGTCAAGATACAGAAGCACAGAAACGACATCTACCCTTTTGCGCTCTGGTTTATAATATAATTGTCTTAAATATTTCCTTAACGTACACAGATTGTCTGGTATATAGATCCCATATCAGACAATGTTACTCAACTACCAAACAATTTAAAAAACTCAAGAGAAAGCAAGTCTATTGTATTGACTTTTATCTTTGCTGTTTCCATTTTTCTTCCATCGATCCTGATACTTCAAGATCCCTGCTTTTACCATTTTCTGCTTCAGGAACTTCTTTTAGCCACTCGCTTAGGAGAGGTCTGTTAGAGACAAATTCTCTTAGTTTCACTTCATTTGAGAATATTTTGAACACTCCAGAAGGGCATTTTTGATATATGTAAGATTCTGGGTTGACAGTTCTTTTCTTTCAGTACTTGAAAAATGCCATGGTCAGTGGAATATTTCCTTTATAGATAAGATATTTCTCTTTCGGTGCTTTCAAGATTTTTTGGCCTTTTTTGCAAGGGAGTATCTTGTTTGAGGCCTGCTTAGCTTTTTTAAATCTGTAAATTTAGGTCTTTTGTCAAACTTGGGAAAATTTAAGCCATTATTTCAGCTTCATACTCTTTCTTCTGTCCTATTGTGATTTAGATCTTTTATTATATTCCCTTAGATCCCTGAGGTTCTGTTCATTTTTTAAGTCATTTTCTGTTGTTCAAAATAGATCATGTTTTCTGCTGTTCTGGCTTTAAGTTCACGGACTCCTCCTTCTGTTCTCTCCATTTTATTGTTGAGTCCATTGGTGTTTTCACTTTCATTATTATATTTTTCAGTTTCAAAATTTCCACATAATCTTGAGAAACTTAACAGAAGACCATGGGGGAAGGGAAGGGGAAAATAAAGTCACAAACAGAGAGGGAGGGAGGCAAACCACAAGAGATTCTTAAATACAGAGAAAAAACTGGGGCTGTACAGGGGGATGGGGGAGAGGAACAACAACAAAAATAAATAAAATTTTTTTTGCATTTGTTCATTTGTGTAGACAGTTGTTCATTAAAGGATTTTATGACAGCTGCTTTAAAATCCTTGTCAGACAGGGACACCTGGATGGCTCAGTTTGTTGAGCATCTGACTTCAGTTCAGGTCACGATCTCACTGTCTGTGAGTTCAAGCCCCACATCGGGCTCTGTGCTCACAGCTCAGAGCCTAGAGCCAACTTCAGACTTTGTGTCTCCCCCTCTTTCAGCCCCTCTCTCACCCATGTTCTGTCTCTATCTCAAAAATGAATAAACATTTAAAAACATTTTTTAAAGCCTTGTTAGTTAATTTCAACATCTGTGTCAACTTAGCTATGTCTCTTGGTAATTTTTTTCATTCCAGTTGAGATGGTCCTGGTTCTTCATATGAGAAGTCCTTTTGTAATATATCCTGGACGTTTTGGGTTCTGTGTTGTAAGACTCTGGATCTTGTCTCTCTCTTCTATTTTGGAGGCCTCCCAAGACTGTACCGTTGGAAAAAGGAGAATCCTTGATGCAGTCATATGGGGTATAATTCCAGGTTCCCCACTCAATCCTCAGGTTCTCCCACTGATTTGGAGAGGGGGAGAGGGAATCATTACTCCTGGGAAGGGCGGGAGTTTGGGCTCCCCATTGGGCCTCTGATGGGAGAGGAAAGGCTGCCCATTACTGCAATTTTCAGATATTTGGCTATGATAGTGTGCTTATTGTCAAAGTTTTCGATCTTGTTTGGTTGCTCCTTTCCTGGTCCTTTGGCTAGAAAGAGGGTTTCTATTATTGTTTGTCTGTACTCATAAGCCTTTCTAGGTTACTAGCTTCAACAGTCCACAGTCCAGGATATATGATGAAAACACAAAACCTAGAGAACTCACTGCTATGTATGTCTTCGGGTTACAAGATCATTAGCAAACTTGCTATCTTTCAGAATCTTCTTTATTTTGCTTTTTTCATCTAATGTCCTGAGATTCTTGCTCTAATTGTCAGGAGAAACAGGAGGAAGTATACGTTTGTATCAAGGCTTTACACCGACATTGATATTTAATGACTATATCATATCCCATTAAATTGATGTATTACAATTTATACAGGGTTTTACATAACATTTAGCTGGTCTCAACTTTTTTTTTTTTTTGGCATTATAAAAAATGTTGAACTAATGATCTTGGTGCAAACTGCTTATTAATTTTCTTAGGATGAATTTCAAAGAGAGAAAATGGTTTGCCAAAGAAACTGCCTACTTTAAGGTACCTGAAATTTGCCAAACTGCCCTACAGAATGTGTATTCTAGGTGGAGTATAAAACTTATTTCCCTTTACCTTGCACTAGAAATTAAGCATGCTAACCTCCTGGTACAGTTAGGGACTATCAGTACTTTATTTCTTACACACCAGAAACATGAAATTCACACAGCAGAACTATTCCCCAGGTACCTAACTGTGTGGTCTTTTATTGACTTGACTAATGAAGTCTCTTCCACACGGAACAACAGTTCCACTTAGATATGTCTGCCAAAATCTTAACCATATTTTTCATAAATAGGAAATGAAAGAAGGCTTTCTTGAATAGGGAAATAAAATCATCTAAAGATGTTCATTCTCCTCCAAGTTAAACAGTTTTCAATAAGATGTCAGCCAAACCACAGAGAGAGAGAGAGAGAAAGAGAGATATCAAATGCCATATATAATATAATCATTTTATCTATGAACAGTGACTGTTTTATTGATCTCTCACCAATCTTGATATCTTATTTGTTAGGTTAGAATGTTCAGGATCACACTGAATGGAAGAGACATTCTTTCGTTTTTTATTATTTTATTATTTATTATTTTTTTAACTTGTTTTGATGTTTTTTTTTTTTATTTTTTTATTTCTAGGAGAGAGAGAGAGAGAGACAGCATGAGCAGGGGAGGGTCAGAGAGAGGGAGTCACAGACTGAAACAGGCTCCAGGCTCTGAGCTGGCAGTCAGCACAGAGCCCGATGCGGGGCTCGAACCCATGAACCGTGAGATCATGACCTAAGCAAAAGTCGCACACTTAACTGACTAAGCCACCCAGGCACCCCAGTTTCTTTTGTTTTTTAGATAAGATGTTCTCATCTGATTCCTAATATGAGAGGGAAAACTTTCAAAATTTCGCAAGTATGAGGCTTGCTGTAGGTTTTTTGTGAGATAACAACTATCCTCAAATTAAGAAAATTCCTACTCTAATTGTTTTGCGAAGTGTTTCTTTAAAATAATGAATGGAGGGGCGCCTGGGTGGCTTAGTCGGTTAAGCGTCGGACTTTCGCTTAGGTCATGATCTCGCGGTTTGTGGGTTCGAGCCCCGCGTCGGGCTCTGTGTTGACTGCCAGCTCAGAGCCTGGAGCCTGCTTCAGATTCTGTGTCTCCCTCTCTCTGACCCTCCCCTGCTCGCGCTGTCTCTCTCTCTCCTAGAAATAAATAAAACATTAAAAAAAATAAAATTAAAAAAAAATAATAAAAGATAAAATAATGAATGGAAGGGTGCTTGGGTGGCATAGTCAGTTAAGCGTCTGACTTCTGCTCAGGTCATAAACTTGCCATCCGTGGGTTCGAGCCCTGCATTGGGCCCTGTAATGATAGCTCGGAGCCTGGAGCCTGCTTAAGATTCCATGTCTACCTCTCTCTTTCTGCCCCTTCCCCACTGTGTGCGTGCTCTCTCTCTCACAAATAAACATTTAAAATTTTTAAAAAATAATGTTAAATTTAATAGACACTTCCTTTTCTGCAACTTCTCCAAATACATTCATGGTTTCAATACCAATTGCTATAGACTGAATGCTTGTGCCGCTCAAAATTCTTATGTTGAAACCAAATTCCCAATTAATTGGTATTGGGATGTGGAGCCTTTGGGAGGTGATTAGAGGTCATGAGGACAGAGCTCTTAGGAATGGCATTAGTGACCTTATATAAGAGACCTTAAGAGATTGCCCTTGCCCCTTTGACCCTGTGCGGACACAGTGAGAAGACAGCTCTATCTAGGATCCAGAAAGTGAGCTCTCACTGAATACAAAATCTACTGGCACTGCTTACCAGCCACCAGAACTGTGAGAGATAAATGACTATTGTTTATAAATCACCCAGTCATTGGTATCTGTTGCAACAGCCTGAACAGATTAGGATACTGATCTTAATAAAAATCCCATTATATCAGAGTATAAATTAGTAGAACACGTAAGAAAACGAATAGCCTTACATATGAAATTGGTATATATGCATACCTTATGAAATCCCAATTTCACTGTTCAGTACAATGCTTACACATGTGTACCATGTAAAAGAATGCTTATAGCAACATTATTTGCAATGGCTCCTATACAGAAAAGAGTTAATATAGCAGGTTTAAAACAGATAACCTTAATAAAGGGTTATTACAAAGTTGGGCCATCGGCTGGCACCTATGAATTTGGGCGATCAACAGTGTCCCATACAGATATAAAACTTTCCCTAACCGAAAAGGTAAAAGTACCCCAGTGTATATCAACAGATGAACAGAAAAGTAAAATATGGTATGTACATGCAATGGACCTTTCAGCCAAAAAAGGTAGAAAAATCTGATAAATACTGTAACAGGGATGAACCTTGAGGACAATTATGCTAGGCAAAATAAGCAACAAAAAGACAAACACTGCATGATTCTACTTATATGAGGTAGCTAGAGTAGTCCAGTAGAATGGTGGTTGATGGAAACTGAAGGGATAGGTAAGGAAAGGGGAGTTCCTGGTTTAATGGCACAAAGTTTCAGTTTCGCATGATGAAAAGAGTTCCTGAGTTAATACATAGTGGTGATGGCTGCACAACAACATATACACTTAAATAACTGGATTGTACACTTAAAACTGGGGTAAGTTGGTAAATGTTATGTGTGCTTTTACCACCTACTGATGATATCATCGGGAAGAAAAAATTAACCTGAAAATGGCCATTTAAAGGACACAACTGGCTACATCTACATATAAATACTTCTATAGCTGTAACAAAATTTGAATTTTTTTTTCTCAAATGAGGTCTGTCATTTTTTTTCTTTTACTCTTGAAATTATCTTCAAGCATAGAGTCCACTTAAAGTTAAGGCCTCTGTGTGGCTCCGTCAGTTAAGCATCCGAGCCTTGATCTCAGGTCATGATCTCACAGTTTTTGAGTTTGAGCCCCACATGGCGCTCTGCACTGATGGCACAGAGCCTGCTTGGGATTCTGTCTCCTTCTCTCTCTGCCACTCACCTGCTTGTGCTCTTTCTCTCTCTCTCAAAATAAATAAACTTAAAATTATATATTATATATATGTATATAATATATAATTTTATGTATATAATATATATACATAAAGTTGTGCCTTAAAGTAATCTCTTGCTAGAACTGGAATGACATTCTGATGTCTGCTTTGTTTACAATTATGTTCAAACTCATCTTGACATTTAAACCCATTTTTTTAGTCTAGACCCAGTAGTGTAAAATTTGACCAATAAATGTTTCTCCCCCAAAACAAAAATAAAAAAACTTTCCTAACAGGTAAGGGTGGCTCCCTGTGCCAGGACTGTTTTTTTGCAAACATTGCGGTTTCTGCTGAACATTAATTTTCCTTCTAGGAATCTGGAATTTTGGTAGGTGCTGGCAAAGAGTGCCTATGTACCCAGACTCTAGTAAAAACTTGGGGCACAGAGTCTCTATTAGACTTCCCTGGGAAAAACGTCACACAAACGTCACCACATTTTCACTGCTGGGTGAAGAGTGAGCTGTGTGTGACTATTCATACAAGAGAAAGAGCATAAGGAAGCCTGCACATGGATTCCACTAGATTCCACCCGTATTTCTCTCCTTTATGATCCAGCTGTGTAACCTTATGCCTCTGTAATAAATCTTAGTTGTGAGCACAGCTATATGTCATGTCCTGTGAATTCTTTTAAGGAATTTCAGAACATGTGGGTGGTATGAGGTTCTTTGACTGCTTCAAAATGCAAACAACTCAAATATCCATCAAGAGCAAAAAGTACAAATTGTATTCCTACATTAAAATACTATATAATATAGTAATGAAAATGAACAACCTAAAAAGAGAGAGAGAATGAACCTAAAGCTCTAAAAATCAAAAGGGATTAAATCTGAAATGATGAAAAAGTCATTTATCACATTCTGCCTTGTATGAAAGTTGTTTCTTCTATGCTAGACGGAGAAATCTTTTTAGGTAGCAATTATTCAACTTTTTAGTCTCAGACTCCTAATTTATGTGGGTTACATCTATCAATAATCCCAATGTTAATAAAGTTCAGGATATGGAAATCATTTCTTAACAACCCATTTCAAAATAACTGTATTTTCTCCAAAAATGTAGGAAGAATGGCACTGCCATGACAGTTTTGTGAATCTTTTTGGTATCTGGATTATTAAAAGACAGCTGGGTTTTCTTATCTGCTTCTGCATTTAATCCATTTCAACAGCCTGTATCATGCAGCCTCGAGAAAATTCTACTGTATGCTCCTGAGAGAATAAGAATGAAAATGCAAGGAACATCTTAATATTATTATCAAAATAATTTTGACCTTCAGAACTTCCAGGAGGGGTCTGGGGGAATCCCAAGGGTTCCTGATTACACTTTGAGAACTACAACATTAAGCCTTAAAACCATGATTCACCTTTATCATAGTTGGAGGCTAACACACAGAAGCATGAATTGCTTTTTCAGGAGGTAAATTTTGAAGAATTCCATTTATAAACATAGGGAGCTGTCAGTACTTTCCTTATGTACATACACTGAGGCACAAACCCTACCTGGCTGCCTATGTCAGAAAATTATTGCCTTATACCAGGGGTTCATCACACTCCTTCTACAAAGAAAAATTATGTGTACCTTGAAAATTCTAAAGAAACTACATTTCCATGAGGAGCTGAATAATGTAGTCCCTTTGACACTATTTAGACCACGAGACTTATAATTTTACAAATTATTGTTGTGAAAATTAAACTCCCTGCTTTCCTTTTCTCTCACGTTTGGATACAATGCACCAGGCACTGAATACATTAAGTAACAAAACCTTGCATTAGCTTGGTTGAACCTCAGCAACCTGTTCAAACTCAGTTTTAAGACAAATTCAAAGATGCTTCTTAGAATTAAAATCAACATAATGAGGTAAACATTATAGATTTGTTTCTTTAATAAGCATTGTTATCCATAATTAAAATCCACAATTCCACACTTCAATACGAGTTATATAATATCTGATCTAGTCTGCATATTTTGCCATGTTGCTACAGGTATGCTGGCTTTGGTTCTAAGCCACATACTCAGGTAGCTGTAGACAGTGATGCTGTACTTACCACCAGTGCTAGAACGAGAGTCCGCACCTTCTCCCCAATCTCTGGTGAGATGTCATTGCCAAACTGCTGTAGCGTGGTAAGGAAGCGTTTCAACTTGCTGAGCTGCCGAGCACCACAAGTGGCTGGCAACTGTTGATTTGTTAGTGCAGATGATGTGGAAGAGGCAGGCCCATTGCTGAATCTCTGTGGTGGTGATGGGGCACCATTCAGGGTAGGAGGAGAATGGTTGATGCCATTGCTTACTAAAAAAAAGCCAAAATGAAAGACTGTTTAAGTGCAAAACACATGGATCTTTGTTAATTTCTTCCCGTTTGCATTAACCTTCGTTTATTCATCTGAATTTTGTAAAGCATATATTAAGAATATACAAGAAAGAGTTTCTGCTCTCAGTGAGACTACTACATAATAAGACAGATTACCAGGTCAAAAACGATAGCAGTTAACACAGACGTGTTAAAATAGAAGAGTATGGAGTGCTGTAAGAGCATGGAGAAGGGATACCTAACTACAGTTGCTATGGACTGGGGTAGGTAGTGTTAAGATTTCCTGCAACAGGTACTGCAGCAGCTGAGTCTGGTAGGATACATATTTGTAGTGGACTCAACATTTATGCATTTGCATTTATGCACAAATGCGCATCTTTTATGTTACATCTCCTTCCTGATCTTGGAGTTCCAAAGAAGATAAGGAATCAGTTACAATGTAGCATGGGAATAGATAACCAGAAAAGAGAGTTCTGTTAAAGTGAGAAATGTTTTTTCTAGGCTATACATTTAATGACCTATTTCTGCAAAAAGGAATATAAGTATGTATCTCTTAGACCATTCAGAATATTCGTGCCCATCACAGTCAGTTTTCTCTGCTCCAACAGTGTGATATCAATAGTGCCAGATTCTTGATCATTCAATTAAGCACTTTTCTAGACTCCACACAGGACACACTAATTCTCTATTTCTGCTCATATTATAATATATGTGATTAATTACAGTTTACTTGTTTTTCCATTGTTCTTAGTCATTTCTTGCTAGTTTCAATGTGGAATGATACCACCCTAAAACTAAGTACTTGGTGTTATTAAGTAAAAATTTCCTTCTTCTGAAGGGTGAAATAAAATTACCTGGTGCCTAAGTGTCAATAGATTTTCACTTAATCATACCTAGGCTTAAAAATCTAGGAGGGTAAAACTAAAACATATGTCTAAGACATGAGAAATTAAGTCAAGACTTAAGCCAAATTTAAAGAGCCCAATTATTTAATGTTTACCTAACTTAGAAAACTGACATTTACTTATATTGAGCTTAACACCAAGTCATTAATCGTGAAAAGTCTTCCACTTCCCTTCTTCTGCCTCCATGCCAATCATAGTTGGTCAGCCATACTGTTCCTACTCCTTGACTGACCTGGATTCAGAATTGATCTGGCCAACTTTTCCTCATCCTATGTATGCTCAGATATCACCTGTATTAAGAAACATTCTTTAACACCTTCTGTGGCACCACATTAAGGTAAACCCTGGTAGATTTAATAACTCTTCTCTGCTGCCTATAGATGCTTCCATTATGGGACCTACTTACTTTTTCTATATTTGCACTGTCTTAACAGACTGTGCACTTCTTTTTCTTTCTTTTTAATGTTTATACTTGAGAGACCAAGAGAGACAGAGAATGAGAGAGCAGAGAGAGGGGAAGACACAGAATCTGAAGCAGGCTCAGGCTTTGAGCTATCAGCACAGAGCCTGAAACGGGGCTTGAACCCAAACTCTGTGAGATCATGCCCTAGGCCGAAGCTGGATGCTCAACTGACTGAGCTACTTAAATGCCCCAAGACTGTGTACTTTTTAATGAACACTATGTTACGTATCCGTATATACTATACTAAGTTTTGTAGATTGTGTATACCATACATATATTGGCTTTGTTCATTAGCTAGCAAAGGTTAAGCTTAAGAGGAAAAAGCTGCTGAATGATTCACTACATAAAAGACTAACAGGCAAATTCTCTTCTATATCTTCCATTAAAAGAGATCACTAGAGCTACTGGAAAGGAAAGCTCAACACTCAACCTCAGCAATTGAGAAAATTAGTTGCAATGGTCTGCTGTTTCTTTGTGTTCACAGAAAGGTCAATTGCCATTGGAGAGCTGCCCCTTTTGAAGCAACCCATAAACAGAATATATTACTGTGCTTTTAGCCATGCTGCTTTTTCACAATCTCTTCAGTGAAAGCATGTGAGCACATCTTCCAAAATAAAACCTTCTACCACCAAGTAGTCAAATATGAAGGTAAAAAGGGCTAAATTTATGTATATATATTCCTATTGTCTGTGTCTTGAAATCTGAATGACAGCCTAGGTTTAAATCTGTTCATTTCAAGATAGCACCTATATCTAAGGATGCAGAACTCTGAAATAGAAAACAGAATTTTAAAAAGGATATAAACCTTCATTTTATTTCCTTGGGTCAGACTGCTATAGTAGCTACTCAATTTCAAATGTTTTGAAATATAATAATTAAAACTTCAATTGAAGCTGTATCTCTTAGACTCTCCTCTTGCCTTTTAAAATGATAAACACAAAAAACATAAATGCTTGAGCAAAGGTAGTGTGTAAGTTTATGTAAAAGCATTTAAATAAGAAAATGCATATAGCGCCTAGCAGAGTGCTCTGATGCATCATGGGCACTCCACAAACACCAAGTTATTCTGCTCAGCGAGGAAGAGTATCTGTGAGAGCCAACATGCATGGGCATAGAAAAGCAGAAAAATTCAGATTAAAATCTAGACATATAAAGAGGTGCCTGGGTGGCTCAGTCAGTTAAGTTTCCAACTTTGGCCTGGGTCATGATCTGGAGGTTCATGAGTTCAAGCCCTTCATAGAGCTCTGTGCTGACAGCTGAATCTGAAGCCTGACTTTGGATCTTCTGCCTCTCTCTCTCTCTCTCTCTGCCCCTTCCCCGCTCACATTCTGTTTCTCTGTCTCTCAAAAATAAATACTAAAAATTGAAAAAAATCTAGACATGTATGTACGGCTAGATTTTAAACTGGGTCTTCTTTTGATTTTTGTGTGTTTAACTATACATACAGAACTAATTGCTGAGTTCCAGGGTTTTTGAAAATTCAATGTTACTAAATACTACCAAATAATATGCTCACACTCAAACAACATAAGAGTGTTCAGGTAGCTCACCACACGCTCACCAAAGCTTGATACTATTTTCCATTTTGAACATTCTGGTATTACACATTGGATTTTATTTGAATTAACTTGATGCAAGGTTGAATATTTATTATATATTTATTGGCTAATTTTTTTTTGTTTTTCAATGTTTATTTATATTGGTGGGGGAGAGAATCCCAAGCAGGCTTCACATTGAGTACAGAGCTGTATGTGGTGCTTCATCCCACAACTGTGAGATCGTGACCTGAATCGAAATCAAGAGCTAGACATTTAACTGACTGAATCATTCAGGCGCCCCTATACTAATGTAGTTCTTATAGACTGAATTATGGCCTCCACAAACTCCTATGTTGTAGTTCTAATCCCTGACATCTCAGAATGTGACTGTATTTGGAGACACAGCCTTTAAAGATTAAATGAGATAATATGGGTGGCTCCCTAATCCACTATGAAAATTGTCCTTATGAGAGGAAAGGACAGCAGGTATCTACATCCACAGAGGCAAGCACATAGGAAGACTCAGCAGGAAGGGTGGCCATTCCTGCAGCCAAGGAAAGAGGCCTCAGAAGAAACCAAACCTGCTGACACTGTGACCCTGGACTTCCATCTCCAGAACTGTGAGTTTCAGCCAGTCCTGTGATATTTTGTTGTGGCAGCCCTAGCAAACTAAGATGACTTCATTCTCTTTTGTCAACAGCTTTACCATGGTAGTCCTCAAATAGTTTTAGAAGTTGTTTGATAATTATATGAAACTTACTTTGATTCCTATAAATAAATATAATAATTGAAACTCATTTTAGAGCCAAGAAATTAAAATAGCTACTTAATAGCCAGAGTATGAAAACAAAATATTTAGATCACTAAATTTTCAAATTCCTAAATTACCTAAGTAATTTCAGAGGGCAAAACCAATTTATAAAACAAATAACCATATGTGTGTGTGTATATGTGTATGTACATATGTGTGTGTATACATATAAAATACCGTACAGCTATTTTGAAAATGTTGAATAGTATATGCAGAAGGCTTAATAGCAGCCAGTCATTTAGATTGAAATGTCACCCTGACCCACAAAGCAAGTAAATTAAGAGGTCTCACATGCTGTTGGAGTAAATGACACTGGCCTGGGTCCTCCGGGATTTATTGGTGGGAGGGGTGGCATGGTGGGAGGTGAGGATCTTGACTGTATCTTCACTTCCACAGGCGATCCAGGCATTGCTGGCACTCTTTTCTCAGCACCAACTAAAGAGAATAAAAGGAATGGAAGTCAGAGTTTTCTAGAAGATGATAAAAATTTTGACAATAACTTAAAATACCATCATATTTTTCTAGAGGACAGAGAAGTTTAAGAATGCTTATTTGAGGGGCGCCTGGGTGGCTTAGTCGGTTAAGCGTCCGACTTTCGCTTGGGTCATGATCTCGCGGTTCGTGGGTTCGAGCCCCGCGTCGGGCTCTGTGCTGACTGCCAGCTCAGAGCCTGGAGCCTGTTTCAGTCTGTGACTCCCTCTCTCTCTGACCCTCCCCTGCTCACGCTGTCTCTCTCTCTCTCTCCTAGAAATAAATAAAACATTAAAAAAATATTTAAAAAAAAAAAAAAAAAAAAAAGAATGCTTATTTGAATAGGCTGAATGGATGCCCCTCAAAAGGGATCTACAGTAGTTCCCTCTCAGCCAGTTCCACTTTCTAGGGTTTCAGTTAACTGTGGCCAACCATGGTCTGGAAACACATGATCCTCCTGATGGATAGTCAGAAGTTTAAGAGAAGCCTAACATGAGGTAAACATGCCCAAGTCATTCACCTCATCATGCAGGCATTTTTGTTGTCTCACATCATCCACATTATCACAAAAAGAAGGGTAAGTACGGTACAATAAGATATTCTGATAGAAGGGGAGAGGTAGGGGGAAACCACATTCACATAACTTCTATTACACTATATTATTATAATAGTTTTATTTTATTTTCATTTATTGTTAATCTCTTACTGTGCTTAATTTATAAAGTAAGTTTTATTACAGGTATGTGTGTAGGAAAACACATAGATGTGTATAGCATTTGGTACTATCTGCAGTTCCGGAAATCCACGGGGGTCTTAGAATATATCCTCTGTGCTTAAAGGATGGGGGTGGAGGACTATTCTCACTACCTTGAACTGTGAATATGTGCTTATTTGGAAAAAGGGTTTTTGAAGACGTAGCTAAGGATCTTGAAAGGAGATCATCCTGGATTATCCAGGAGGACTCCAAATCCACTATGAATGATACCCTCCTTCTAAGAAGGGCTGAAGAGACACATACACAGAAGGAAAACTACATGAAGACGGACGTAGTTGTGCAATGCGAAGGCAATGTGACAATGATGGCAGAGACCCCAGTGCTGCATCTATACACCAAGGAATGCCAAGGACTGTCAGCAACTACCAGAAGCTGGGAGACAGGTATGGACTAGATTCTTCCTCAGAGGTCCCAAGAAAGACTCAACCATACTTATACCTTGGTTTTGGACTTCTGCCCCACCCCCACCCCCAAACACTGAGAGATTATTGTTGTCTTAAGCCACCCAATTTGTGACCTTTGTTATGACAATCATAGGAAACTAAAACAAGCCAGTAAGATCAAAGGGTAACATGACCTGAAAGTTCACAGTGAGGATAGTGGCTGAGAAAGGAAGAAACCAGGTTACAAATTCAGCTTATCTCAAATGCATTGTTTTTTGACTTCTCTTTATAATTCATCAAATAATGGGGGAGCGAAGGTGGGGGGGGGGAAGCTAACATGGGACTATCTAGACCAGTAGGAATCAATTGCATGGCATGGAAATAGAATCATAATCAGTTGTATATAAATTACCACAAATGACAAAGTACTAAATTTTTATATATATCAACTATGGTAAGCAGGAAAAAAGAGGAGGAGTCAACATCGTTGGCACCAATCACGAAAACGTCATTTATGATGTACAGTATCCAAAAAAATGAAAAGTAGAGCTGAATCTAAATGAGGCACAGGCTAGTTCACCAGGGGGACAATTCATAAGCAGCTGTTTGATAACGGCAGAGAACAACAAATTCCAGAAAGAGAAATTTGACAGTTTTAAACTTAATGACATTGTAAATAGGTCTGGGCTAATATCAACAGGACTGGAGCAATATTCTAACAGCTTCAGTTATTTTTCCCCATTAAAGAGAACATGTTACATATTTGGTTAATAGGGCCAGGGCCACCATAATCATCTTTAAACTGAACTGTGTTCCTCTCAGTAACTCCAGCTTTTCAATTAAGTGCCATGTATTTATTCTCCAATTACTGCTGAATTCAAAGTACAAGAAAAGGATACACCAAAGGTACAAATGAGAATGTTAAATCAAAGATTTCTTTCTGTGAGATCATAGCTATAAACACAATACATTCATGACACTGGCAAAGAAAAAAAAAAAGCCCATCTCTGCACATTCACGAGCATGCTCTAATGAGGAAAATATCACCAAATATTATTTTTATGCTTCAGTGTGCACTGGCCATATTTTGGAAAGAGAGCTAATGAATATATAAAGTCTATCAAGTAATGTCCTCAAGTTACAAAAGCCCTGACAAAAATGTGCAGCACTCTGAGAGCCATGTGGGCAATACTCTGCCAGCTCTTCCCATCTCTCTGTCCAGGACATTTTCTTTGTGAAATTGACGGTCGTCCTGTCTGATTAGTGGACTAATGAGCTGTTGCGTTTGCCTTTTTCTTCTTGACAGTATTTTTTTCAATGCCCTTCAGAGAATGGTTGACATGTTTCCAGCTCTTCCATCTGGGGCCCAGCTTTCTGGAGGGTGGGGGAGAGGGGAAGGAAGGAACTGACAGTTGTCTCGCACTATAATGTGTTGTGTATAGTGTGCAACAACCTAGAGGGAGCCTTTCTTCAGACCACCTGCCTTTAGAGCAAGGGCGCCAAAGGCCTGAGGAGGACTTAACAGCAAGATGTGTTTTAACATTCAGCACTTGGCAGAATGAAAAACTGAGGAGCCCAACTGCAGAACACTGAATTATACACTACTGAAAGCTCAGATACTGGGCAAAACCCAGCCCACAGAGTACTGTTTACAAATTAAAACTACCCATATCTCTGGTTCACATCACTACTCATAAACCTCCAACACTAGTGTTCTATCTCATGTTTCAATAACATCGACTAGTAGAAAAAACATGAGTATGGAGACTGAGAAATTTAATGTGAATTCTCACTCTGTTACAACCTACGTGACTTTTATCAAATCCCATTTCGCCTTTCTGGGCCATTTTCAACAAATGTAAAATAAGAAGTAATAAGACCTACCTGGTAGGAAACAGATAAAGGTAAGAAATAATGCCTAGACTAGTGCCAGGTTAGAGAAGGTACTCAGGAAATAGAAATGATGATTGTAAACTGGGAAGCCTCGTGTCAAGTTCTGGATATACCACCTAACTAGCTATGTGACCATGACTGAGTTAATATTTGATTTCCATAGAAAATGGGTATACTATCAACAGTTAATCCATCTAACCTCAGTGATATTACATGGAATGATTCAAAAATTAACAGCTGCAAAAGCACCAAGTACCATGTAAGGGGGTATTTTTATTGGAGGCTGGGTGGCATGAAGACACTTTATGCTGTGAGATCTATCCAAGTGGTTTATAACCTAACAATACAGCAGCTGCTCAGATGGTGGATAAGGGGTACATTCCAGAGTAGGCATTTTAGCCCTCTGATTGTTGGCCATGCCATGCCTTTATGTCATCACTGTTACAGTGACTTCATTTCTGAATTTTTATGGAACAGATACTCATGTTTTATATTCTAGCTGAATTCCTTGAAAGAACCAACCATATCTTGAGCTCTTTTCAATGCCAGGGAACCTTAGATACAGTGCAAAGAGAATAAATTCCTTTCTCTCAATTGGGACTTTGAGCCCATAAACACCACTGCTTGGATTATCAAAGAGAAATAAAGTCTTCAGTCCAAGAAAATCAAAATAACCCTTCTTTTTGTCATAAAGGTTCAACTTGATCCTAAACATAGATTTTTAATATTCAAAGTAACTGATTTAGTCACCGAGTCTGTACTTTGGTTATTTTGAAGATTTAGGTATATTTCGCTTAAAAAATAAAACTTGAGGGGCATCTGGGTGGCTCAGTCAGTTAAGCATCATACTTCAACTCAAATCATGATCCTGCGGTTCGTGGGTTCGAGCCCTCCATCAGACTTCCTGCTTTAGTGCAGTGCCTGGAGCCTACTCAGATCCTCTGCCTCCCTCTCTCTGACCTACCCCCGCTCCAGTGGGCACATGTGCTCTCTCTCAAAAATAACACTTAAAAAATAATAAAACTCAAACATATGACCACATGCATTTCCAATATCACTATTGGAACAAAGAAGAGCAAACATGAAAAAGCTCTGGAAACATGTCTGAATAATGATGTTAGTTCTCCCTCATGCAATAAGCTATGGATATCATGAAAATAGAAAACTGATGAAAGAGAGAACACAATAATGAACGGCTCCTCTGTGTGACAGCAGAGCTTTTCTTCTCAATAGGAATTTGAAGAATCAGACATGAAACTAAAGAGTAGAACTATTCTATAAGAGAAGTAATACAGAACATAAACACAAGCATCCCAGATAAATGTTACTTGAGAAGAATCCTGTACGTTAAATTGCCCAAAAATAAAAGTATTTACAAAGCATTATAAACTACTTTTACTTTTTTTAAGTTTATTTACTTATTTTGAGAGAGCACAAGCCAGGTAGGGGCAGAGAGAATCTTAAGCAGGCTCTGCACCATTAGCGAGAAGTCCAAAGCAGGGCCACAAACCCATGAACTATGAAATCATGATCTGAGCCAAAATCAAGAGTCCAGAGGCTTAATGGACTGAGTCACCCAGGTGCCCAAAAATTGCTTTTTAAAACTTTTAAAAAATTACTCTCAAGTATACAATGGAAAAATAAATAGAAGAGGTGTAAAAATGAAGCAAGAAAAATGCAATTATGTCAGGAGAAGGACTTCCTAGACTACTGGAATGAAGAAACTCCCAGGGCTGCAAGGAAAAAGTATGTTTACGTAAAAGACGGTGAACTTGATGTGAAAAATGCTTTATCACTTACTAGTTTTGTGTGGTAATGATTTTCCTCATGTGTTCCTAGGGTAACACACTCAAAACAGGATTCTGTGAGGGGTATGAGAACATATATAATAATGGCCTTACAGTACGTATTTACTTGAATTAGATTACAAATCTATTAAAGTTAATAATTTTATTTGGCCATGTTTATGTATGTTGAGTTAAAAATTTTTTTATTATGTTTTATTTCTGAGAGAGAGACACACAGCATGAGAAGGGGATGGTCAGAGAGAGAGAGGGAGACACAGAATCCGAAACAGGCTCCAGGCTCTGAGCTAGCTGTCAGCACAGAGCCTGACGTGGGGCTCAAACCCACAACTGAGATCATGACCTGAGCTGAAGTCGGGCGCATAACTGACTGAGCCCTGAAGGCGCCCCTGTATGCTGAGTTTTAGACAGAAGATACGGTCAAGTGCTCCTGATTTTCAGTACTGAGAAAAATGAGATGAATATAGATTTTTCAGATTACTGGAACAGGAATACTGATCACTCCAAACATGTTGACCAAGGAAGCCATTAGATCTACTTCTTAAAAAAAAAAAAAAAAAATCAAACTCCTAACTAAGAAACCATGGGAAGGTTTAAACCTTTTAAAACTTTAACTTTGGGGGCAGAGGCAAAACCAGATAATTTTCTTTCCTATATGTATAGGTATATATATATATATGGTTCAGGAATCAATATGATATAAAAAGAAATATCTGTTGCTCCTGTCCCTACCTACCACACCTCAAAGGTAACCATTTTATTTTCATTTAAAAAAAATTTTTTTTAAGGGACACTTGGGTGGCTCAGTCTGTTAAGCTTCCAACTTTGGCTCAGGTCATGATCTCATAGCTTGTGAGTTCATGCCCCACATGGGGCTCTGTGCTAACAGTGCAGAGCCTGGAGTCTGCTTCTGATTCTGGGTCTCCCTCTCTCTCTGCCCCTCCACTACTTGTCCTTGACTCCCCAAAATCAATGAACATTAAAAAAACATTCAAAAACATTTTTTTAAATGTTTATTTATTTTTCAAAGAGAGAGAGAGACAGCAGGAGAGGGGCAGAGAGAGAAGGAGACCCAGAATCCAAAGCAGGCTGCAGGCTCTACACTGTCAACACAGAACCCGACACAGGGCTCAAACCCACAAACCTTGAGATCATGACCTGAGCCGACTGAAACACCCCGGGTGCCCCCATTCATTACCATTTTAATTAATTTCTTGTATATCCTCCCCTTCTTACTCCATGCACAAATGAGCAAACACAAACTTAAATTCCTATCCCAGCCCTGTTTATAAAAAGAAAGCGTACTGATGTTAAATTGAATGTCCACTTTTGAAATGCATCAAGAAGTGGGATCTATTTCCCTCTCCACAGAATCTGGACAGGGCCTCCGACTTGTTTTGACCAATGAAATGTGATAGAAGTGAAAGAGTGCCAGTTCTGAGCCTCTCTTGGAACCCTGACCCTGCCATGAAAACAAATACAGACTCATCTGCTACAGGATGAGACCACATGGAACAGAGAGTTGTCCCAGCTAAGGCCAGCTGATCCCCAAACACGTGAGAGCCTAACCTACTGAGTCTGGTCTGCAGTGAGCTGACTTGCAGACATATGAATAAATAAGAACAGCCAAGAACAGAACAATGGCCAGACTCACAGTTGTGAGAGAAAAAATAAAAAACACTGTTTTAGACCAATATGTTCTAGTGTGGTTTGTTACACAGCTGTAGACTACTAGGAAACAGATCTATACCACAAACTGTACTGCTCCTTGGTTTTTTGTCTTGTTTGTCTTGTTTTTCTTTTGCCTTGTTTCATAATTTCAAAATATGTCCTAAAAGTGTAATTCCACGACCTATTGTTGTTAACAGATGCATGATATTCCATATGTGGAGGTTCCATAGTTTATTTAAACAATTCTGTATAGAGAAATAACTGGATTATTTGTAATCATTTGTACCTGAATTTTGAGGCTCTCTAGATCCCATGCTACTGACCACCCTATATTTGCCAGGCTTTGGGAAAGAGACCGTAGAAGATAGGGCCTTGATTAAGGTGAACACCTATATCAAAATGTTTGTAAAGTACTAAGAAAATAAAAAGTAGAAACATGGTACCATGTGTGAAGGCCAAGGACGTCTTTACAGAGCATTAAGTAGCTCAGTGGGAAGGTTACATGAGCTTGGACAAAATCATGAAAGATATGGTTTAAACAGTGCCCCTAAAGTTGGGATCAGAACCAAGGGAAAAATCAGAAAAAAGATTTCCTTGCCTAGAGTCTCTCTTTAACCATTGCCAAGAATAGGGAAGTAGTCTGAATGTGTAGCTGTCAGATGAGAAACATTTCCAAGATTGACAATTCTAATCTGCTAAAGTTAGAGGAAAAAACATCAAAATTACTGTTGTACTTGTAGGCTTGTAAGGCTGATTAAACTGTGCACATAGCACCTGCTTAAGGATGAACATTTCCCATCCATGTAGCTCTGCCATGAACCTGACAACACATCCAACTTTCTAATAACATGCAGGCTTCACATGCAGAGACAGCCAGGAATAACTGTTTATAATGACAGATAATCTATCATTCAACAAAAATTGAGGCATAAGGACTCAAGTAAGACCAAACAATGGTTTACAAGGGATCTTGAAGACAGAGATCCATTAAAACAAATTTAGTACTTTATTGTATACTAAAAATAGAGATTGGAAAACATTTTTTTCCATTCCACATTTTTAAATACATAAGATTAATTCATCAAATACATTCCTATAGCTCAGGGATCAATATTTTTTCTGCAAAGGCCAAGACTGTAAAATTTTTGGTTTTGTGGACAATACAGTCTCAAACTATTCAACTATATCACAACTATTCAACTTTGCTGTTACAGCACACTGTAGACAATGCACAAAGGAATGGGTGTGGCTGTGCTCCAATAAAATCTTATTTACAGAAATAGCCAGTGGGCCATAGTTTACTGATCCCTGCAAAGGCTGATTAAAAAGCTGACAAATTAAATTTCAAATTCTTAGTTTATTTCTATGCATATAAAATCTATTCTGCAGCTTCCACTGAAGTGGTTCATCTGAATAACATTTTTATTCTCTGTAGACTGGATATAAAGAGAATTTACTTACTGACCTCAAAGAAAAAAATTTATTGAAAAAGAGAGAAAATTACTTTTTAAAGAAAACATTATTTAAAGATAGAATACTAACAAAATGAAGTCAGAGCTGGCTGCAGAGTTACAAAAATGAGGCTAGTTATCTGATGTCCTTCCAAAAACAAACAGACCTAAGAGAAGAATCTCAAAGATGACTACCAAACTGTGAAGGATCACTTGCTTCATGATGATGCTAATTTCTCCCCTAGTCATCCCTCTTTCCTCTACCTTCTACCAGCGCCATCTGATCCCCGACACAGAGACATGAAGAATATATAAATAACCCTAATAACTTGATATTAACAAACAACCCAGAATGAACAGAAGAGATTTAAAGAAACAATTCCCAAAAGAAAATGTTCAAATTGTCTGATATGGGCGTAAAAAGATGCTCAGCATATGAGTCATCAAAAAACACAAATTGTAATACTGCAGTAGAGAGGAATACACTACTGATATGTATATCCAACAATATGGATGAATGTCAAGAGCATTAGACTAAATGAAAGATGCCAGACACACAACAAAACTACACACCATATTATCCTATTTATATAAAATTTTATGACAAGACAAAATTAGTGACAAAAAGCAGATGAGTGGCTGTCTGGGACTGATGGAAAGAAACAGACTACAAAGAGGCACATTAGGGGGCAAGATAAATCTTTAACAAAATTTTTTTTAATGTTTATCTATTTTGAGAGAGAGAGAACACACTTTGGTGGGGGCAGAGAGGGAGAAAGAATCCCAAGCTGGCTCCGTGCTGTCATTGCAGGGCCCGACTCAGGGCTCCATCTCACAAATGGTAAGGTCATGACATGAGCTGAAATTAAGGCACAGACGCATAACCAACAGAGCCACCCAGGCACCCCCATGATAAATCATTTTATGGTGATGGAAATTTTCTATATCCTGACTTTAAATATGATAGTTCTACTTAAATTATACAACAATAAAGGTGAGTAAAAATTAGCAAACCAAATGCAGAAACGTGTTTTTCTATACTCACAATCGAGGTGAGTTTATCCAAGAAGGCAAGCAAAATTTTATACATTTAAAATACAGTAAGGGGTCTCTGGGTGGCTCAATCAGTTGAGCCTCTGATTTCGGCTCAGGTCATGATCTCATGGCTCATGAGTTGGAGCCCCACATCAGACTATGTGCTGACAGCTCAGAGCCTGGAGCCTACTTCAGATTCTGTGGTCTCCCTCTCTCTGTACCTCCTCTGCTCACATTCTAGCTCTCTTCAAAAAATAAACATTAAGGAAAAAAAAATTCAGAGGGGCACCTGGGTGGCTCAGTCAGTTAAGTGTCTGACTTCGGCTTGGGTCATGATGTCCCAGTCCATGAGTTCGAGCCCTGTGTTGGGCTCTGTGCTGACAGCACTGAGCCTGGAGCCTGCTTCAGATTTTGTGTCTCCCTCTGTCTCTGGCCCTCCCCTGCTCATGCTCTGTCTCTCTTTCTTAAAGTAAATAAATATTAAAAATATGTTCTTAAGGTTCAGAAAAATTGGCCATATTAACAGATTAAAAGAAATGTCTTAAAATCACCTCAATAATTACAGAAAAAACATTTGATAAGATCCAATTTCCACTCATTAATATGAACAAAACTAGAAACAGATCAGTTCCTTAACTGGATAAAGGATCGCTTCCAAAAACCCTTATAAAATGTCATACGTCTTGGTGAAATATTACAAGCAATGCCTTTTAGCTCAATGCTTCTATTCAACATTTTTCAAACAGCAGAACAGTTAAGATGAAATAATAAGTATTGGAAAGGAAGAAATGGAATTGTCATTTTATACACACCAGATGACTTTCCATAAGGAAAACCAAGAGACTCTACCATCCAATTATTAGATTATACAGGTTCAGCAAGATTGTTAGATAGAAGTTCAATATTTTAAAAGTGAATTGCATTCCTATATCCTGGCAAACAAACACTGATTTCAAAAACAACAACAAAAATTATAAACCATCTAGAAATAAGCCTAACACAAAATACATAAGCCCTTTATGAAGAATATAAGTAGATTGAAAAGATGTAAAAGGAGATTTAAGGGGCACCTGGGTGGCTCAGTTGGTTAAGCATCTGACTCTTGATTTTGGATCAGGTCATGATCTCACAGTTCATGGGTTTGAGCCTATTGTAGGGCTCTGTGCTGACAGGCTCTGTGCTGACAGCCTATTGTAGGGCTCTGTGTCTGCCTGGATTCTCTTTCTCCCTCTCTCTCTGCCCTCCCTTGTGCACGTTCACATGCTCTCTCTCTCTCTAAATAAACTTAAAAAGAAAAAAGAAAGTCATTACTTCTTAAAAAGAAGGAGATTTAAGTAGATCTATCATGCTTATGGATAGGAAGACTGTCACCATTATTTTATCTTCATTTTAATGTATAAATTCAATGCAATTCTTATTACACACCAGCAAGATTTTTAGTGTAACTTGATGAGCAAATACTAAAATCTAGGTACAAAAGTTAACATGTTAAATGTCCAGCAACAAAAGAACACACAACTAAACTAAGGCATATTCACAAATGAAATAGTACTGCTGATTTAAGTGACCTAGAGCTACATGTATCAAAAGGATAAATCACCAAACAGTGTTGTATTATTGAGTAAAAAGAACATGTTGCAAAGAAAATATGGGTAGACTAATGCTTTATTAAAAGCCTAAAACCAAAAAATTTACATATGATAATGGTTCAATCTACATATGGTACATTTGCATATGTATACATAGTAAAATCTTTTTTTTCCTTATTACAAAAATTTTTTTTAATGTTTTATTTATTGAGATAGAGAAACAGCATGAGCGGGGAAGGGTCAGAGACAGAGGGAGACACAGAATCTGAAGCAGGGTCCAGGCTCTCAGCTGTCAGCCCAGGGCACGATGCGGGACTCGAACTCATGAATCACGAGATAGTGACCTGAGCCGAAGTTGGCAGCTTAACCGACTGAGCCACCCAGGCACCCGAGTAGAATCTTTTTTAAAACAAAGGAATAATATACATCAAATTCAAGGGGTGCTTGGCTTGTTCAGTTGGCTGAATTTCAGTTCAGGTCATGATCCCTGGGGCAGGGGAGATATAAAAATAAATAAAAATAAAACTTCAAATTCAGTATAATGAGTACTGCAAAAGAAAGAAAAGTGACTGAATTAGGCGGTTACAAATTGTGGTTCTAAGGTTTTATTTATTTATTTTTTAAAAAGAGAGAGTGTGTGTGTACAAGTGGGGTAGAAGATACATGGGGGGGGGAGTGGAAGAGGGAGAGAAGGAGAAAGGGAGAGAGGGAGGGAAAGAGGGAGAGAGAGAGAAAGAGAGAATCTCAAGCAGGCTCCACACTGACATGGAGCCCAATGTCACTCATCATACAGCCCTGAGAGCACGACCTGAGTGAAAATCAAGAGTTAGATGCTCAACCAACTGAACCACCCAGGCATCTCCTAGTGTTTTAATTCTTTGAAATATTGGAAGCAAAACATAAGACAAACCAGTAAAATTTGATAAAGTTACGAATGGGTACATGAGTGTTTTTTATGCTGTGCTTTTTTCTTACTTTGTAAGCTTGAACTATTTCATCAGAAAAGAAAAATCACTGGCTGCAATGGGAAAAACAGTAAGATCATACTGCAGGAAAAGACTACTTACACGATTGTTATAATGAGAGATGATTATGGCCTGAGATTGGAGTAGAAAAAGGAATGGGGAAATGGGGTTGGACTTCAAAGATATTTAGAGTTAGAATAAGATTTGTTGACTGATTAGATGTGGAAGATAAGACAAGTGACCAAGACAGAGGCCACAAGAGGGATAATAATAGTACACTGGAGAGGAGAGATGATAAGATCAGTACTGGCCAAAACTGCCTCATGATGCCTCTGATGGAGAAGAAAGAAGGCTGGAATACAACTGAAAGATAGGACTTTGAATCCTGATTGTTCTATCAAATTATCAGCTGTAGGACCTTGGGCAAGTGACCCCACACTTCTGCTTTGCTCCCCTGTACGGGAGAGGAAAGAGATGTGGAAAGGCCATACAGTAACGTATGAGAAAGTGCTGTTACACAAAGGACAAGATACTATTAGACAGCTATGCATCAGTAATGTATTAACAACCATTACGTAACTGTGTATTAAAGGTAACCAACGGGTCTCAGTCAAAGCTAATAACTTTAATATTTAAAGATATGTTATAATTGCCTGCCAACATCAAAACCCTGTTGATAACCTTAATGCAAGTTAAAAGCAGCAACAACACAGCTGACTTGATAATGTAAATAGGGAAAAGTGAAATATGGATTTTTGCTTCCTAGCTCCAGCAACTGTTTATTTGGAATAATATAGTTATCTACTCCAACTGCACACCATCTGTTTCAAGTCTCCACCAAGTTAATATTTCTCACAAGAACAGAAAGGACTTAAGACTACATTTGATTAGCATCTTGCCTTCCCGTAGAGGTCACCCCTACCACAATCTAAATCTACTGAGAGTATCAATCTCTGAACATTGTGAAGCATTATTATTCTGGCCAAACACATATAGTCTAGGTCAGACAACTCAGAGATCTGAGACTGTCAGAGGATAAGCTAACTGCAGCCCTGGTTAAATAAAAATCTTTCTTACATGTTTTTCTGGAGACCAGGAAATTTGATAAAAATTTCTCACACGGGGCGCCTGCGTGACTTAGTCGGTTAATCGTCCAACTTTCGCTTAGGTCATGATCTCGCGGTTCGTGGGTTCGAGCCCCGTGTCGGGCTCTGTGCTGGTTGTCAGCTCAGAGCCTGGAGCCTGTTTCAGAGTCTGTGACTCCCTCTCTCTCTGATCCTCCCCTGCTCACGCTGTCTCTCTCTCTCTCCTATAAATAAATTTAAAAAAACATTTAAAAAAAATTCTCACATAGTGGGTCTCTCGGGCTCCAAATACTGATGCATCTGTGCTTAAGTGACTTAATGCAGCCTACTTCTCTGGCCTAGAACTGGCTTCCAATGATCGACTGATCGATCGATCAATCGATCTATCGATCCATCAACAGCCGTTACCCTTTCAGATTGAAAATATTAAATTTTAGGGGCGCCTGGGTGGCTTAGTCGGTTAAGCGTCCGACTTTCCGACTTTCGCTTGGGTCATGATCTCGCGGTTTGTGGGTTCGAGCCCTGCATCGGGCTCTGTGCTGACTGCCAGCTTGGAGCCTGGAGCCTGTTTCAGTCTGTGACTCCCTCTCTCTCTGACCCTCCCCTGCTCACGCTGTCTGTCTCTCCTAGAAATAAATAAAACATTTAAAAAAAAAAAAAGAAAATATTAAATTTTAACAGCTATTAACTTTCACTATTTTATTTATATCGTAGTAGGTAAAAAAAAAAAAAATGTTTGTCCAATACAAAGGCATACGTACCCAGCCTTATCTTTCAAATATTAGTAAGGTAATCACCAAGTTAACTGTAACTTGAAGAAAAAAATTTTTTTTCCGGGGTGCCTGGGTGGCTCAGTCAGATAAATGTCTGACTTCAGCTCAGGTCATGATTTTATGGTTTGTGATTTTAAGCCCTGTGTTGAGATCCACGCTGGAGGTGTGGAATTTGCTTGGGATTCTCACTCTCTCCTCTTTCTCTGCCTCCCCCCGCCCCTCGCTCATTCTCTTTCAAATAAATAAAAACTTAAAAAAAGGTTTTCTAAATCACATGACTGTGCTCAGTTAACTTGGATGTGCAAATGTTTTTATTTTCTGTACGCAGTTATTCTTCAATCTTTATAAACAGCTTGCCAATGCTAGGGTTCCAAGTTGGTTCCATATCCCTTTAATATTAGAACTGATTCAAATATTTCTGCAGTCTGAAGAATGATGACCAAGCCTGTCAATTTCTGCCTTAGGGTGGACAACCATAAAAACAGAATTGCAGTGGGGTGCCTGGGTGGCTCAGTTGGTTGAGTGTCTGACTTTAGATCAGGTCATGATCTCATGGTTCATGAATTCAAGCCCTGCATTGGGTTCTAAGCTGCTCTGTGTTGATAGCTCGGAGCCTGGCGCCTGCTTCAGATTCTGCCTCCCTCTTTCTTTGCCCTCCCCTACTCATGCTCTGTCTCTTTCTCTCTCAAGAATAAACAAACAAACAGAACTGCAGAATCAGGAGTATTAGAGACCAAAGATACAAACTGTTTTACAAAGTGAGAAGGTCTGGACAATCTCCTTGAATGGTTGACACCAGTTTCTGTTAAGGAACTCTGGTCACTGTGGAGTTTGCCTTACTAGAAAAATAGCACATGCCATTGCTGGATAACTAAGAAGTGGTTCTGGGCAATGGTCACTAATAGTTCGGTTTCCTGGGGTCTTAACATTGTCAAATATTTGAAGCAAACTATCTCATCATGAGTGATCAAAAGACAAGTGGTTGTGCAAAACCACCAAACTACATACTACATCCTGTGGCACCTACAGTCACAGGATGCCAAGAAGGGGGTAAATAACTCTTACGTGTTTGATTCAATCTGGTTTCTATCCATTTATTTATTTTCCCCCTTTCTAGGGAAACAACTACCTTTAAAAAAAATAACAAAAAATTACTGAGGGTTTGATGGCTTATTTTAACTACTTTCTGGAAGCTGTCTGTAGACAGGACACTGGGATGGATTATAAACATTTCTCAGTTTATGAGTAGATATGCTCCTGAGTCATGTCAACAAATATTCTCTAAATTCTAGTTAGTCAGGAAAAACTTTCTGGCAAATCCATGTGTACTGCAAAGATTCTTTCTATAACATTACATAAATTAGCACAAATTCATGTTTTTGAACTATAGATTTTTACATAATATTTTGCAATATAGAGATGCATTACTTAATATGATAGCCATCGGCTACAGGCGGCTAATCAACACTTGAAATGTGGCTAGGCTAGACAGAAATATACTTTAGGTAAAATAATACCAAGTTTCAAGATTTGGTACTAAAGAAAAGGAATATAAAATATTTCAATAGTTTTAATACCAATTATATGTTGAAATATATTAGACCTATATTATTAAAGTAATTTTATCTGTTTTTTTTAAATAAAGCTACTAGAAAAACTTACATATGTGGCCCCTATTTGTGGACTGCATTATATTTTGGTTGTACAGCTCTTTTATTAATTTTTGAGAGAGAGAGAATGGAGAAGGAGAACAGAGAGAGGGAGAGAGATAATCTCAAGCAGGCTCCATGCCCACTCCATGCCCAGCATGGAGCCTGACATCGGGCTTAATCTCATGACCTGAGCTGAAATCAAGAGTCAGACACTTAACCAAGTGAGCCACCTAGGCGCCCCTCGGTTCATAGCTCTTTTAGAAGAGGAACATGGTAGAAAAATAGATGGTCTCCGGAATCAGGCAGATGATCAGGGTTCAAATTGAGGCTCTGTTACTTCTCTAGCTTTTTTTCTTTTTTAATATATATTTATTTTTGAGAGAGAAAGAGAGCGAGAGAGAGCAGGGGAAGGACAGAGAGAGAGACAAAATCCTAAGCAGCCTCCGGGCTCAAGCTGTCAGCACAGAGCCCAACATGGGGCTTGAACCCATCAACTGTGAGATCACGACCTGAGCTGAAGTCAGACGCTTAACCAACTGAGCCACTCAGGCGCCCCTTGTCTAGCTCTTTGAGAGTAGGAATAGCTCCTTTTCAAAGTCTCTGTTTCCTTGCTTGTAACATGCAGTCAATACCATCCAGCTGCCAAGGTTGCTGTAGACAATCAAATCAAATAAAAATAGAACAACATAGGTGCACCTGAGTGGCTCAGTCGCTTAAGTATCCGACTTTGGCTCAGGTCATGATCTCATGGTTTGTGAGTTTGAGCCCCATGTGTGGGTGGTATGCTGACAGCTCAGAGCCTAGAGCCTGCTTCAGATTCTGTGTCTCCTCTCTCTCTGCCCCTCCCCAACTCATGCTCTGTCTCTGTCTCTCTCAAAAATGCATACACATTACCAAAAAAATTCTTTTTTTAAACAGAACCTAGCAGAGACCCTGAGCCACAGAAACAAATTCATCTTTTTGTCATTTTTCAAGGGAAATTTGGAAAATGATGATCTCACATAACTAAGGTTGAGCAATTAAGGGTAGAATAGTTTTGGTTTATTCTTCCTTTCCAGAATGTAAGGTAAAAATAAAGAGAACTCAATTAATGAGTCATTTTATGGATCTCAATCTTTGAGGAGTATAAGATGCATATGTAACTGAGGTACTTTATTACAATGAATCTGGGAGAAGCGTTCTGATATGGTCTTTATGTCCATATCAGATACAGACGAGGAGAGGTGTCTCCACAGCTTCCTTGTGTTCTTTGTGTTTGGCTGGATTTCCATCCCTCAAGCTCTAGGTCAGATCCTCTCATCTGTGGGTCTCCCCCAGCCCCAAACCAAACTCTACTGTTCTTCACCATCTTTAAATGTGAACTCTAATTTAAAAATTATGTTTTGCATTTATACCCCTGAAGTTTCCATCTACCAAAAACTTGTGTTTTACTTGTTTTAATAGGTCTTCAGTTTAATCAAAAGCTTTTCTATGAGGGGAAGGGATCCATTTATTGAAATGATAGTTTATTTCTCCTTTCAGCTCCTTAAATGCTGAACTATCCCTGTACAGGGATCATCCTGTTTGATTAGGCTGTGTTACTCTTAAATACAGTATTTTTCTTTGTAACAAACCAAGGAATAAAGGAAAAGATAATGCAGTTTAAGTCTTTCAAACTGGCCAGAAATGTAGGAGCAAGAAATATAGTGAGCTGAACAGCAATGATACTTTTTGGTTTAAAAATATATACATTTATTTATTTACACCTAGCTTTCTATTTTAATTACAGAAAATACTTGAAATGTTCACTTTTCCCTCTAAAAGTTTATCATTTTAACTTTTTAAATGTTATTTAAAAATGTTATTTTTTTTGAGAGCGAGAACATGCATATGCATGTGCAAGCAGGCACACAGAGAGGGAGAGGGAATCCCAAGCATGCTCTGATGTGGGGCTCAATCCCACAAACCATGAGATCATGACCTGAGCTAAAAATCAAGAGCCTGATGCTTAACCAGCTGAACCACCCAGGAGTCCCCTGAAAGTTTATCATTTTGAAAAACACTTGAGCAAAGCTAAAACAGAATAACAATGCATATTTTAAATTATATCCACAAAAAAACATTTAAGTCTCTACCTCTATATTAACTTGGGAGTTTTGATCTTCCCCATTCAATGGAAAGACCCAATGATTCACTCTAAATTCCTGACTTCATCACTATCAAAATTTCCAATGGAATTTAAACTATGTGAACGAAATAATGTTTGGAACAAACGGTCCAGATGTGAGCATCTGACTCTCATTTGTCTTGGGACAGAAATTGTGAGTGAAGATTAATGGCTTTAAATGCCAAAACAGCCCAGACGTAACAAGTTAAAATGATGTACGTGTAAAATGACTTAACTTTGGTCTTAGAAACATCCAAAATACTCTCCATACTTATCTAAGGGAATGTAATTAAAACTAATTTCATTCAACAAAGGCAAAGAATCTTACATTTAAGTAGTAAAGTTTAGATTTGGTTAAAGACATTCTTGGGAGACTCTCTTATATACTTTGAGAAAGCTAGCAATCCAGTCCAGCTTCAAACTAGAATAATCCTGAATTTCTGTTCCCTAATTATGCATTTTCTAAGGGAAAAAATAATAGTCAAAATACATACCTCTGTAGGATCACAGGACTTTTTCCTTATTCAGAGCTGCCTTTCTATCTTTACTTCCCTATTATGACTCCTTTTGGGCCTCTATGCTCCACAAAGCACTTTTGATTATTTAGAAACTCTTGACTGTGAAGCTTCTCAAGATTTTATCTATTACAAGAATCTATTACAGAATATGAATGGTTTTCATGAATCCCATTACTGCTTAAAACCCTCAGAGAAAGACAGGATGAGCAAGTAGCACTGTTTTGGGTAAATAATGAACCAACATTAACAGGAACCTCTGTTTACTTATTTTTAAAATAAGGGGAAAATGATAGTAATTAATTGCAATGTTGATAAAATTACATGAGCATATCCTGGCTGTCCTTTTTATAACATAAAGTACCATACCCATTAATTAGCCACATTTTTAGGGAAGTGGGCAAATAACAAATATCAAAAAGAGACTGGTGTGCAAAGAAGGACAAAAGGATTAAACTCATATTTCAATAGCCAATCATAAAGAGTAATCATGCTTTCCTTCTATAGCTAAGCTTTCTCCTAAAGTTTACTTCAATTTACCATGGCCAAGGTTTTAGTAGCAAATTCTCCACATTTCCTCAGCCAGTCCTCCATCATTTTGGCAAAGCATAGCAAAATGGGATAGTGAAATTTTGGGAGAAAATTATGATGTATTTTCAGTTCAAACTGTAAGGCTTTATATGTATGCCTGTTACCTTCCATTAGTTACAGTATCTGATTACTAACATACTAGGAAGAAAAAGCACAGAAATAAATGTATGTTAAAGTACCGACATTCAATTAGTGTGGTTAACAACTGATTTCTCTGCCAGAAAAATGTTTCATACAGTTTGACTACCTGACCTCACTCTTGGGAATATGTCCTTAGAAAATAACTCAAGGGAAAAAGCAATTTATACTACAGAGGAATGGTTAATTAAATGGTGGAACCGCACATCAATGTGAACTGTGAAGGCATTAAAAATTATAATTATGAAAATCATTCAACATTTGGAGAAATGCATACAATACAATACTGTGGGGGAAGGCCTCCTACAAAAATTACATATACAGTACAATTACAATTATATATATAATTGTGTAATTTATTATACATATAATTGTGTAATTAAATATATATATACATAAAACAAACACATATGGTCAGAGTATGGAAAGGAACACAAAAATGGAATTGATGACGTGGGAATAATGGGTAAATACCAATTTCCTCGAATGGTTTTGTAACACCGCTTATAAAATATTCTCATTTGCTCTCTCACTAAACTTCCGTTTATACAGGAGAATTATAAGACACCCTCTGGGCTGCCAAGCATTCCTAACATGTGAAGTCTTTCTTCACACAGAAGCAATATGATCTAGTTACCATGACTTCATTTTTGAAACCAAAATTTTGACAAGCAGTTAGGGTCAGAACAATGGGACTGATGTTTTGAAATAGGAAGCATGACAAAAAAACCAAAATTGGAGAGTCAGAAGCCCTAGACCACAGTCCTACTCCACCACAGATAGGTAAAAATATGCTCTATGTTTAGACCAACTGTCCTAGTACAATCTTAGTAACTTGGTTTTATGACCAAAGGCATGTCAGTTAAGTTGTCAAAATCTCATTGTGAGTTTAACAGCTACCATTTTTTGGTACACAGTAAATGCTTAAACAAATAAGTACATCTAAAACAGTGGTTCATGGTCTATGTAAAATAAGCAGTTAAGCGAGCCTCTATCCAATCTGTCATCAAAAAACGTAAGTTAGTGATCCTGTTGTAAACTGCTAACCAATTACAAAACATACTATCACCACCATCATCTGCTATTATTCTTATTATTACTTCTACTGCACCTACCTAGAATCCAGCTATAGAAGCTAGCTAGAGTTTACTTAATGGGCTAAGACAAAAATCTAAACCTAAAATGTCACTTAAACCTAATGATAAAGATGAGAGTACAAGATCTAGAAGGAAAATAGAGAGCAAGTCCACAGTTAAATGCATGATACAGTTGGTAGAAGAGGGGGTACAAGAAAGTGCTTCTAGCATTTTGAGACAGTTGTCCTCTGAGTGTGCTAGTACTGAAATTGAATGCTTACTATAATAGAACTCCCTGCAGAAAAAAATACATCTGATGAAATGGTGTCTAAATGCACTGCTAGTAGGGACTTAGTTACCACCTAAATCCAAATGAGGTGACTTAGGACTGAAATACATTTAACCAACACCACTCTAGGACTTATTATTTTAATTCAACAAATAATTCATTCTCAAGCATTTGTCATTTTATCTTTTTCAGGAACAAAATGATTTAAAATTATTTACTAAATATAATTCACTTAAACTAAAATACTAAGACTTTTCATAAAAACATACTCAACTCAGAAATAAAGAAGACACTCTCTAAAACCTAATCAAACATTAGATTCAAATTACTGGTTCAGAGGAATAATTGGATCTCCCCAATCAGCTGAAGAACTGAATAGAGTCGCTCTGTCCAGACAAAGGAAAGGAAACCAGACAAGGATAAGGGGCTTGGGCAATGGCTAAACTGAAACAACAGATTCCTCAAATACATACAGCAGTGCTCTTGTATATATATAAAGGATTGGTAGATGGCAATACAATATGATTCATCTACAATCTGATTATAATTACAAATTACAAAAAAATTATAATCTAATTATAAATGTTACATAATGAAAACAATATACGTTCTGGGTCTATTTCTTCACTGAAATCATGACAGATAAATATACAGCAACATAGAAAAAGCTTTGATATGAGGTGCCAAAGATAAAAATTTCATGGAAACAACATGTAAAAAGCATACAAATTCATAGGCAAAACTGAAAGGGACTGTGGAAAAAATAAGTTGCTGCCATTCATAAAGCAAGACACTGCAATGATAATTCATTTTATCAGTCATCACAGAAAGACTAACATGACCCAACCACTGTTAGTTGGAATATAACCAGTATATGCAACACAAAAAGGAAGCTACAATTCTAAGCGTCAAGGAGTTCATGATATAGCTAGAATTAATAATAATAATTATTAATAAGAATTAATAAGAATTAATAAGAATTAAAGGAGGGGACCTCAAGTAGACTGGGAGTGGAGACACACAGAAAAGGGAAAACTTTACTGAATCCTACAAAAAGCAATCAAATCATACTGTGTTAGATGATAAACAAGTTCATCGCCACCATGGAGAATCAGCTAAAAACAGACTCTTGTCCATCAAATGAAGAATATTAGCCACAGACACTACTCCTTCTGCAACCAAATCACACACAGATGCCAAGTTTCAAGTGTCTCCCTGAAACTTCACTCAGCCCACCTTAACATACATCTTAGTTCACCAGCTTGCATATTTTAAAGCTAATTTTTCATTCTCTGTTTGAGAAAATGGAACAGATGGCTTACACAGCATAAACTCTCCCAAGAACTAATTTTTACCCATCACATGTGGTTAAAAATCCAGATTTATACCTACAGATTAGTGAGCAACAGAAACCCTCATAATGACTTGACAATTATTCAGTGTGACAGCTGTTTGTACCACTATCAAATGTGAGTTTTAAAACACAGGCTAACACCTCTGGTTCCTCTGGATTTAAAATAAAACACCTCTTCCCCCCCCCCCCCAAAAAAAAAAACCCAAAATAAAAACAAAGAACCTGAGTCACAATACCTATCACAGGTACAAAACAAATCTTTGCAAAAAAAAATTTTAGAAGATAACTAACTACATACCTGACAAAACCACAGATATACGTACTCACTCATCCCAATGTTAATACTGATAGTAAGGCTGCAGGACATATTTTCATTAAAAAACAAAACTAGGGGCGGCTGAGTGGTTCAGCTGGTTAAGTGTCTGACTACAGCTCAGGTCATGATCTCAGTTTGTGAGTTCGAGCCCTACATTGGGCTCTGTGCTGACAGCGTGGAGCCTGCCTGGGATTCTCTGTCTCCCTCTCTCTCTGTCCCTCCGCTGCTGCTCATGCTCTGTCTCTCTCTCAAAAATAAATAAACATTAAAAAATTAAAATTAAAAACAAACAAAAAAACAAAAGAAAATACAAAAATTAGCAATGGTATCTGTATGCTGCAGAGGAGTCCTACCCAAATGGTAAGATATATCAATTGGGTGATATTTTCGGGGGGTGGTATTTTTAACACATCGATCAGCTGCTACATAATAGAGAACATCAAGAAACTTTTGTTCACATCACAAGATCTCAAATGCATAATTTGTTCATTTTTGTTTCATAAGAAGCCAGCCTATGCCTCTCATGTTGTATGCCCCTTCAGATTTGGAGCCTCTTGATCACTGCTGTATTCCAATGCCAAGTCCAAAGGCCAGAACATAGTACACACTTGATCCTTACTTAATTTTTTTTTAATTTAAGTTAAACTCTTAGGTATTTCTTAGTGGACTTTACAAGTTTTCTTAATAATAATAGGACCATTAAGTTGAAAAAAAAAACCAATAAGGATGGGAAATTAGGACCAGAACTTCAGCCTTGATTTAAATCCAAATAAAAACAAGGTAAATGTGGGGCGCCTGGGTGGCTCAGTCGGTTAAGCGTCCGACTTTGGCTCAGGTCATGATCTCACGATTCGTGGATTCGAGCCCTGCATTGGGCTCTGTGCTGACAGCTCAGAGCCTGGAGCCTGCTTCGGATTCTGTGTTTCCCTTTCTCTCTGCCCCTCCCCTGCTAATGCTGTCTCTCTTTCTCTCTCAGAAATAAATAAAAAAAACATTAAAAACAACAACAACAAGGTAAATGTTGGCTTTGCTTCTAATGGGAGATAACACAAACACTCTTCTATTTTAATAGTTTGTTCCATGCTTTTATACATATATATACACACATTTATATATATACATATACACATTTATATATATATATATACATTTAAACATAACAGAGAAATTATACTGTGCAGTAATATTACTCTGCAACTTTTTATTGAAATTGCATAAAATGTATATTCCTGATTTTGTAAGAGTTTTAGAAATTCCAGACTATCTTTGCATTAGAAAGCAAAAGAGGGACAAACAAAGGAGTTAATTTATGTGATAACGTTAAGGGTACAGAACAGTCAAAACAATCTCAAAAAAGAACAAAGTTAGAGTACAAACTAATCAATGGCAACTGACTTTTAGTAAAGATGCCAAATCAATAACGAGGAAAGAAAAGTCTTTTTAATAAATGTTGTTGAAGCTGGTTATTCAAGTAGGAAAAAACTAGTCTGAATACTGTCATCTACAAAAACTATTTCAACATGGATTACAGACTAACACCCAGAAAGTTTCTAGAAAAGAGCAGCGGAAGAGTATCTTCATGACCTTATGGTAAGCAAAGAATTATTGGATGGTCACACAAAAAAAGTGCAAGTCATAACATTTTTTTAAAATTGATAAATTAGACTTTATGAAAATTAATGTTTTCTGCTCATCCACAAATACCATTAAGAAAATAGACAGATGGGCCATAGATTAAAAAAATTGCTCACAGCTCATATATTTAACAAAGGCACTCTTATCTAGAATGTATACAGAATTCTGACAACAATAAAAACTTAAATGACCTAATTTTTGAAAGTGAGATTTGAATAGACAATGTTTAGATGGAACAAATTAATATATCTTCAGAAAAGAAGATAAAGCAGTGTCTAATACATACAGGTAGTCAACATCACTAATAGGTAGTCAACATCACTAGTCATCCAGAAAACGCACGATATAATCATAATGAGCTACCATCCACACTCACTAAAATAAAAAATGTTAAGGATGATATGAAGTGTATGAAATTCTCATACATTCCTGATAGGAGTGTAAAAAGTACAACCATTTTGGGGCGCCTGGGTGGCTTAGTCGGTTAAGCGTCCGACTTTCGCTTGGGTCATGATCTCACAGTTCGTGGGTTCGAGCCCCGCATCGGGCTCTGTGCTGACAGCCAGCTCAGAGCCTAGAGCCTGTTTCAGATTCTGTGTTTCCCTCTCTCTCTGACCGTTCCCTGCTCATGCTGTCTCTCTCTCTCTCTCTCTCTCCTAGAAATAAATAAAAAATATTAAAAAAAAAAAAGTACAACCATTTTGGGCTGTTGGAGAACTGCTTAGAAGTTTTCTATTAAGGGGGGCGCCTGGGTGGCTTGGTCGGTTAAGCGTCCGACTTTCCGACTTTCGTTTAGGTCATGGTCTTGCGGTTTGTGGGTTCGAGCCCCGCGTCGGGCTCTGTGCTGACTGCCAGCTCGGAGCCTGGAGCCTGTTTTGGCCTGTGACTCCCTCTCTCTCTGACCCTCCCCTGCTCACGCTGTCTCTCTCTCCTAGAAATAAATAAAACATTAAAAAAAAAAAAAGTTTTCTATTAAGGTAAACATACATCTACCCAATGACTGAATAATTCTATCCCAAGAGAAATTAAAATGTATGTTCACAAAAACTACAAAAATGTTTATAGTAGTCCTATTCATAATAACAAAAACCTGAAACAACCCAAATGTCCAGCAACAGGTGAATGGATAAACTGATGTACATCCATCCAATGGAATACTAACAACATTAAAAAGGAACAAGCCACTAATTCACATAATTACATTGTATAAAACTCAAAAACACAAGCGCCAGACACAAAAGAATACACAGTATATGATTCCATTTACAAGAAATGAAAATATAGGGGGATGGGGGGGCACCTGGGTGGCTCAGTCAGTTAAGCATCCGATTCTTGATTTCAGCTCAGTTTATGATCTCAGGATCCTGAGATTCAGCCCTGCCTCAGACTCCATGCTGAGCATGGGGCCTGCTTAAGATTCTTCGTCTCTCTCTCCCTCTGCCCTTCCCCTGCTCACATGCACTCCCTCTCTCAAACAAACAAACAAATATATTTAAAGAAATGGAAATACAAGAGGAGAAACAAGATATTGGTTGCAGGAGGTTAATTTTCTGGTAAACGTTAAGTGTTCTAAATTTTCGTTAACACTATAGTTACATAAGAGTGGACAATTATTTAAAAAAAAAACTTATTAGACTGAATATAGTATCTGTGCATTTTATTTGAATTACATGTATTATAAAAAGTCAGTTCCAAAGGCTTTTACCACCTATTCTGCTGCCCTCCTCTAAGGGAAGTTTCTGATGGAAGGATATCTTCATGGCATGTGGAAATCACTCAGGCTGTACATCAGGTCTCTGTACAATAGCTATGAAAGGGTCTTCTTTCAGCACCAGCTTGTGCCACCCTTCAAATTTCCCACAGTTTTTCATCCTGAAGGGTAAGCTTGATAATCAGACCAGCACTCCTGCATCCCGACCAGCATTCACTTCTAATCAATAACAGATGTGGGAATGGTGCCAGAGTGGGCCTTATGCCAAAGTAACAATTCTCCTATTCTAGAGCAACCACCCTTCTTAGGCTCTAAGCCTTCCAACCAGAGAGAAGGACATCTGGAAATACACTACAATGCCATGTGCTTGGCCCCTGTGGATGACAGCTGTACGCACTGCAAGTGAGGGGTGCTGTGCCAGCCTCGTGGGACACTGCAGAGCATGGCAACTCCACAACCTGCCAATATGGAAAAAGTGCAAAAGACATGATTGAAGGGAAAGTAGTAGCAAATGGATGCAAGCAGTTCATTTCCCTTGGTTATGATTCTTTTCCCAAACAAATAGGAATTGTTTATCTCAATTCCGTACTCAACTTAGGCCACGGTTCTCTATCTATTCATAGCCTTGACTTTTCAACTCTACCACTTTCCAAGGATCTATTTTTTTTTTTTTTTTTTAACTAATACTTCTGGGGACCCTGGTGGGTTGGTTGGTCAAGTGTCTGACTCTTGATTTTGGCTCAGGTCATGTTCCCAGTGTCGTGAGATCAAGCCCCACATCCACCTCTGTGCTGTAAGTACAGAGCCTCTTTGGGATTCTCTCTCTCTTTCTCTTCCTGCCCCTCCTTCACACGTGCTTTCTCTCAAATAAATAAAATGGAAAAAAAAATTTAAAACAAACCAACAGAAAAAACCCTAATACTTCCAACGAAGCCAAGACTCAATGTAAATCAATTCAATCATACACATTGCCTTAGAAAACATTACGAAATTTTAGAGATGTGGGAAAATTTGCATTTACAAAATCTGAATTGGTGTACAAACATCAAAGTAATCAGCTGTAAAGGAAAAGTCAGGAGTACGTGTGTTGGCAAGAGGCCATTTATTTTTGGTTTTACATTGTTCCTGCAACTGTTTGAATTATGCTTATATAAAGGCGTGACATTAAAAAAAAATTTTAATGCTTATTTATTTTTGAGAGACAGAGAGACAGAGTGCGAGTAGGGGAGGTGCAGAGAGAGAAGGAGACACAGAATCGGAAGCAAGCACCAGGCTCTGAGCTGTCAGCAGAGCCCAATGCAGGGCTCGAGCTCACAAACTGCAAGATCATGACCTGAGTCAAAGTCAGCTGCTTAACCAACTGAGCTGCCCAGGCACCCCAAGGCATGACATTTTGAGGTTATTTGTATTTTGCAGCCATTTATTCTATTTTAGAGCAGTAAACAGTGACCAAATGATAACAAAGGAAAACTGATTTAAAAGGCTTTCTTCAGATTCTCATGAATGCAATACACTTTTTCTTAATCCATACTGCTAATAAAGCATTTTTTCCTATTTATCTAAGATTTGAGTAGGGCAACCTTCTTGTATGGAAAGATAATAGATGTCAGGAAGCAACTAAAATAATAATAATAATAGCTACCATTATTCTCCATTTCCATTTATCCTTTGCAAATAACATAACATTTATTACGTACAAAGATTGGTGCTAAGCACTGTTAATATTTTATTTAAACAACACCAAAACAATGGGAAGTACCATCATGATTAACACTTTACTCAGCCAGAAAATAAGGCTCAGGGAATTTAAATTATGCCCAAGGTCATATAGCTAAGACATGATAGCTCGGTTGGACCTCAGAGCCCATAACTATAGCAAAAGAAACCTACACTGAATGATACTGAAAGAGTAAATTATTATAGGATTCCATCAAGTTTGTACACTGTAACCAAAGATTTAATATGAGAAAAGAAATGAACATTGATCTTAGTGCAAAGAGATTTCATATTCTTATACAGTTTCTTTCTTCAAAACTATGTGAAGGTAAATGTAGAGTCTATAGCTAATGCGGGCCCAGGGGAAGGTAGAACACTGACGTAGAAGTTATTATGTAGGAACCCATTTATGACCTCAACTGACAATCAGAGAGGCTTCTGACAAAGCAGGCCTGGTCTGTCAAATGAATGGGATCAAAGAATAAGAAAAATTAAACCATAATTGTGAAAATGTTGGCTCCACACCAAGATCATCCTTTTCTTCCCAGTACAGATCCTCAATATCAATGACCTAAAAAGTTCCTTCCTTCAATATTTCCAAACATGCAGGTACCTTTAGAAAATGGGATAAATACTACCTAGAGGCATACAGGCACAAATATAAAGGATCAATAGCCATCACTGCTCATTAAAAATACCATTTTAATGATGACACCCTAAAACATAACCAGGTATTCTACTGTGTTTTCTAAGAGAGGTTGAAGGATAGAAACAGGTCAAAACCAGCTAGAAAATAAGATCTCTTTGGCAAACATTTTAGTGATGCAATTAGCACCCACTCAATTCATCTGTTAAGATAGCTCAATCTTATTTTGGCATTAAACTAAAACTGGTATGGAAAAGATGGAATAAACATGGCAATAAATGAACTGGGAAAAGTACCAACTATGGAATCTCATGAACAACTCCACCCAATACAGAATATTAAATCCTAGGGATGAAGCACACTCTATGTTTGGAAGGGTTTATCTTGCATTCTTCCTCCAGACCCCATGCTTCTTCAGCAAGTAGGAAGGTAAATATGAATCACTGCAGCTAAATGCTACAGCTGCACCTTGCAGATGTCAGGCTGTTAGCTCTGTGATCGGCAGCCATGCTATATGCATTGCTAGTTCCCTCCCGGTCACCGTCCCATCAGTCAGCACTATGGCTGTGCCCAGGGAACTGTGAGAGGTTCTTCCTGTTCGACAGCACCCTTTGGAATCAAGCAAAGGAAAACAACTTATCTGGGAAGTGTTATTTGTCAGAGAAATTTCTCTTCAAAATTTATATCCTTGCCTCTTAATGACCAAGCTTTGGGAAAAAAGTGCTGATATGATGACATCTTAGTTTTATCCTCTGTGAAATCAAAAATATTGCCACCTGGTTTTTATTTCCCCATCCCTGGGGGGCTATTATGAAGATAAAAAGCTTTGAAAATTAAAAGCATAAGGCAAATACAAGGCTATTATTATATTGGGGACTGAATCCAACCAACATAAATGGAAGGTAGATGGGCACTTTGGCAGAGCGAACAACCATATCTGCTATCAGAGCAAACTTCTAAGTTCCAATGTCTACTTATATATTAAGAGATCTCCAATAGAAATTAAACAGGCAGAGTGTCTATAAAACAGGTTGTTCCCTCTCCACAAACTGCGCTGCCTTCCTTGTCTCAGGCACTTTGGAAACTTCTACTTTAAGGCTCAACTCAACCCTCACCTCATTAGCCCAACTAGAGACTCCTCAACTGCACTCTGACAGAATTAAGCTTCCCCACAGCTGCACTCTCACAGCCCCTTATAATTATCTGTAGGATATCACTTGTCAAACTGTACCACCGTTTGTTTGTGCCTGTCTCTCTCTTCGAGCCCATGGGGTTCCTTGAGCTCTTCGCTTTTATAATCATGGAAACTACCTAGCATATCTGATACACAGTATAGCCTAGAACTATTTTCCTAATTCCAGTTAACTAAAATGTAATACAGAAAGCTTTCTTTTCTGTTAAAGCAGAACTTCCCAAGCCATAATCCAAGAAACAGTGAAGAGGTGTGAATGATTGGATGTATGAAGTATTGATTTCCTCAGCCTGGGGTGGCCAATCAGAACTTACCAATTTTTCAGGGTGCTGTGCTGTGAAAAGGTTGAAAAGCCCTGTATAAACCTACAGTGAAGATTTAATTTTTATAAAATATTAAGCTAATAGAAAAGTAGAGTTAAACACTACACAAATGGTCACATCAACTGAGGCATCCGGAATGAATACAACTGGAGTCTCTTCAACAAATGGTGCTGGGAGAATTGGACAGCTACGTGCAAAAGAATGAAACTGGATCACTTTTTTCATCATACACAAAAATAAACTCAAAATGGATTAAGGACCTAAATATGAGACCTGAAACCATAAAAATCCCAGAAGAGAGCACAGGCACCGACACTGGCCGTAACATCTTTCTACGTATGTTTTCTGAGGAAGAGGAAACAACAGCAAAAATAAACTATCTGGATTACGTCAAAATAAAAAGCTTCTGCACAGCAAAGAAAACAATCTACAAAACAAAAACACAACCTAAGGAATGGGAGAAGCCTGAAAATGACATTGCTGATTAAAGGTTAGTATCCAAAATATATAAAGATGAGGTGCTGGCTGGTTCAGTCAGTAGAGCATGCAACTCCTGCTCTCAAGAGTTGTGAGACCAAGCCTCACATTGGGCATAGAGATTACTTAAAAACAAAAACAAACTCAAATTATAAAAATAACTTATTTAACTTTATGCAGAAAAACAGTCCAAATAATCCAAATAAAAATGGGCCAAAGACATGAACAGAAATTTCTCCAAAGAAGACATACAGGGGCACCTGTGTGGCTCAGTTGGTTAAGCATCTAACTTAGGGTTAGGTCATGATCTCATGGTTCATGAGCTCAAACCCCATGTTCTGCCCCTCATGGGATTCTCTCTCTGCCCCTCTCTCACTTGTATCTTCTCTCTCTCTCTCACAAAAGAAAAAGAAGACGATGACATATAAATGGCCAACAGACACATGAAAACCTGTTCAACATCATTCATCATTGGAAAAACACAAACCTAAACAAGATACCACCTCACATGAGTCAGAATGGCTAAAATCCAAAACATAAGAAACAACGATTTGCGATGACATGGAGAAATAGTAACCCTCATGCACTATTGGTGGGAATGCGATCAGGAGCAGCCACTATGGAAGACAGTGTAGCGACTCCTCAAAAAATTAAAAATAAAACTACCTTATGATCCAGTAATTCTACTACTGGGTACTTACCCAAAGAATACAAAAACATTAACTGAAAAGCATACATGGAGGTGTTGGATGGTTTGTCAATTAAGTGTCCGACTTTGGCTCAGGCCATGATCTTGGGGTTCTCAAGCTCAAGCCCTGCATTGAGCTCTGTGCTGACAGTGGGAAGCCCAATTGGGATCCTCTGTTCCCACCTCCTCTCTGACCTTCCCCCACTTTTGAGTGTGCCCACGTGCTCTCTCACGCACACAAAAAATCATTAAAATAAAAAGGATACGTGTACCCCTATGTTCACTTCAGCATTATTAATAATAGCTAAAGGGGCGCCTGGGTGGCTTAGTCGGTTAAGCGTCCGACTTTCGCTTAGGTCATGATCTCGCGGTTCGTGGGTTCGAGCCCCACGTCGGGCTCTGTGCTGACTGCCAGCTCAGAGCCTGGAGCCTGTTTCAGTCTGTGACTCCCTCTCTCTCTGACCCTCCCCTGCTCACGCTGTCTCTCTCTCCTAGAAATAAATAAAAAAAACGTAAAAAAAAAAAATAAAATAAAATAATAGCTAAATTAAGGAAGCAACCTAAGTGTCCTCACTAGACGAAGAAGAAAGATGTGGTGTGTATATATACAATGGAATATTATTTAGCCATAATAAAGAATGAAATCTTGCCATTTGCAACAAGATTGATGGTGCTAGAGAGTATAATGCTAAGTGAAATAAGCCAGTCAGAGAAAGACAAATACCATATGATTTTTACTCATGTATAATTTAAGGAACAAAACAAAGAGAGGAACAAAAGAAACAAAGGAAAAATGGGGAGAAACCAAAAAAAAGACTTAGCCATACAGAACAAACAGATGGTTACCAGAGGGAAAGTAAAAGGGTGGTGGTGGGGATGGTGAAATAGGTAAAGAGCACTTAACACGACGAACACTGAGTAGTATATGTAAACTATAATGTATACCTGAAACAAATAGAACACTGTATATTAACTACACTGGAATTAAAATTTAAAATATAAATGAGGGGGACGCCTGGGTGGCTTAGTCGGTTGAGCGTCCGACTTTCGCTTAGGTCATGATCTTGCGGTTCGTGGGTTCGAGCCCCGCGTCGGGCTCTGTGCTGACTGCCAGCTCAGAGCCTGGAGCCTGTTTCAGCCTGCGACTCCCTCTCTCTCTGACCCTCCCCTGCTCGCGCTGTCTCTCTCTCTCCTAGAAATAAATAAAAAACACTTAAAAAATAAAATAAAATATAAATGAGGGGCGCCTGGGTGGCTCAGTCGGTTAAGCGTCCGACTTCGGCTCAGGTCAGGATCTCACGGTTCATGGGTTCGAGCCCCGCGTCGGGCTCTGTGATGACAGCCAGCTCAGAGCCTGGAGCCTGTTTCAGATTCTGTGTCTCCCCTCTCTCTGACCCTCCCCTTCTCACACTGCCCCCCCACCCAGAAATAAGTAAAACATTAAAAAAAATTTTAAGATAAAATATAAATGAAATAAAATAAAGAAAGAATAAGACTAGAATAACTGTTTCACATACTGTTCATTAGAAAATAAATGTTTCAGAACACTGGCATCAGGTAAAGCATCATATCCTGAAAGAGAAAAATAACACAGCCACCTCGCATAGCAGTCAGTCTGTGTAAACACCATATGGTTTGCTAATTTAATCAAAAAGAACCCCAGAATTTACTTTTTCATCCTGCTGATCAAAAATGAAAATAAAGTTGCTAGAAATATTTCAGAAATTATTTTGCCACCCCCAGATGTCTAATAAAACATATACAGCACTCAAGCTTATTCATCCTTTTTAAACCTCCCCTTGAGAGCACAATTTTTCTTTACAGGCCACATTAAAACCAACAACAACCGATCAGAGAAGATCAGTCTTTTCATTTTCATTTCTATTTTAAAACCAACATTACTTTGAATCACACCCTTCCCCCAATCCAGTTCAAATTCTCTGGCCCTCTATTCAACCTTCAACAGACAAAATCTGACTGTCCCCATATCTCTTGCCTAGATTATGGTAATCATGTCAAATGGTCTCCCTGATTCTAAGACTACACCTACAAAATTCACTTTTTGCCCAGAAGCTGCTATCATCAAAAATGTCAATCAAGTCACACTTCCCTGATTAAAATTAAAAACAAGGGCACCTGTCTAGCTTAGTCCATAGAGCATGCAACTCTTGGTATCACTCTCTGAGTTCAAGCCCCACAATGGGTATGGAGCCTACTTAAAAGGGAAAAAAAAAAAAAAAAAGAACAACAAACTCTGAGTCTTAATCCTATTTTCTACATTGTTCTTGACTTAAGGCTCCTGAATATGCTGTATAACTAGGACACTCACTACCTGTATAGGCTTATTATTTTCCACTTTTGACCTCATATTTTGTGGAACTCTTCTCTTAATCTTCTCAAGCTAAGTTTTATTCATACACGTACAGCTGACTTGGATATCACCCTCTTCACAGAGTATCTTTCCTGATTCACTAAGCTAGGATAAAAGACTCTTCTAGGTAGGTGTTCTTGCTTTTGTTTTAGCTAAAAGGTTAGTGTAGGGCTGAGTGTCAATAGCTCCATTTCACTAAGGATCCTTCTCCAAATTCCTTAGCTTTGATCCTCTGTTAGCGTTTTTTTTTTAATTTTTTATGTTTTATTTATTTCTAGGAGAGAGAGAGACAGCGTGAGCAGGGGAGGGTCAGAGAGAGAGGGAGTCACAGACCGAACGAGGCTCCAGGCTCTGAGCTGGCAGTCAGCACAGAGCCCGACGCGGGGCTCGAACCCACGAACTGCGAGATCATGACCTAAGCGAAAGTCGGACGCTTAACCGACTAAGCCACCCAGGCACCCCGATCCTCTGTTAGCTTTAAATCTTTTATCACATACTACCTCAAAACTCACGTGGATACCAATGAATGTAAAAAGACCTTGCAAATTATTTGTAGAGAAAAGTAGATTTTTGTTATTAAATTAATCTTCTACTCTATATGTTTCACATGTACCTTTCCATGCCTCACTGAGAGCTATTTCTTTAAACCTTACTCCAAATTCTTTAGCCTCTCACTTGGTGATTTACTGCCTATGGTCAAAAAGATAAATGCAACATCACAGGTAGAGTCAAGATTGTACTGCACAAGGAACTATCATGCCCAACCTTCATCGTAACATCTACTCAAAAGGTGAGAGGCAGAGTGTGTCACATAAAGTGCTGAACCCTGTATATCTATCATTTCTTTGCATTCTCAAAATCATCACCTAAAAGGTGGGACTATCCTTATCCTTTCTATAATTTCCTCAATTTAACCTGGATCTTCTTAAGCCCTTTCCCTTTCTCCTCAGCACTTCTCATTTTTATAACATATATATCAAACATTTCAAAAATACATAAAACATATATGTTGTAGATATATTACATATATATAACTTATTAACCATATTTATTATCTGTCCCTCCTATAGAATTTAATGTCCATCAGGGCAGGGTCTTTGCTTTATTTACTGATGTAAATTCAATGCCTGGCTCACAGGGAATAAGCACTTAAGTATTTACATGAATGGATGAATAACAATGAGGGCAGACATGATAATTACTTGAAAGTATTCTCCCTCTCTCAAAATTCAATCCATCAGCAAGCTCAAAAAACTCAACCTACCATCAAAACATACCAACCAAACCATCCATCTCCCACTACCATGAACCTAATCCAAACTTGTCATTTTTTACTTCTGGTTGTGTTGCTTTCAGCCGTGCCCCCATACAATTCTTTATACGACAGGAAGAGTGATCTTTACAAAATATAAACGGGGTCATGTTACTTCCCCTACAATGGCCACACATCACTCTTAGAATAAAATCCAAATTCCTCAACCTGGCTTACAAAAGTCTACAGGAGCTGTCTCCTATCTAACTTCCTCTCTGCCTTCTCTTCATCTACTGCCCTATAGCTGTACTAGCCATTGTTCTAACCATTCAACATTATCAAGCTCATTCCCACAAGAACGCTGCTTTTCCCTGTCTGGGATAGTCTTATATCTGATATCCCCTAGGCTAACTTGTTTATGCTGTTCAGACAACAGCTCAGTTTACTTATTCAAGCAGCCCTACACTGACCACCCACTATCAATACTGTTTTTTTAACTGCATCTATTTCTTTTATCTCAACTTACAAGTATTTCTTTACAAAAAATCTCAAACTTTCACAAGTACACAGAAACCCCTTGATACCATTCACCCAAATTCACTAATTACCTGACCTATTTATCATTATCTGTTTAACTACCTACCTATCTACCCTTCCACTCACTTCACAGTTTTTTGTCTCAACTTCCTGAAAGTAAGCAGACATCATACCCCCCTACCCTTCAAATATTTCATGGCATAATTGCTAAGAGATAGGATATTTGCTTATATAACTGAAGTACACGACCAAAATAATTGACATTAATAACATAGCAGTATCCAATCTATAGACTTTATCTAAAATCCATATGCGAAAGCAAAACTGAGGGGTCTCTGAGCACTAGGACAAGCTGGAAAAGTTAGTCACTTTATTACATAATGAAATACTACTCAGCCATAAAAACAAACTATTGATACATGCAGTAACATACATGAATCCTAAATTTATTACGCTAAGTGAAAGAAGCCAGACACAAAAGGCTACACACCCCATGATTCTATTTATATTTATACGACATTCTGGAAAAGGCAAAACTATAAGGACAGAAAACAGGGGTGCTAAGCATCTGACTTCGAAATCAGGTCATGATCTCACAGCACATCGGGCTCTGTGCTGACGGCTCAGAGCCTGGAGCCTGCTTCAGGTTCTGTGTCTCCCTCTTTCTCTGCCCCTCTCCTGATTAGGTGTACTTTTTCTCTCTCTCTCTCAAAAATAAATCAAAAACATTAAACAATTTTTTAAAAAAAAGAACAAAAAACAGATAAATTTCTGCCACAGGCTGGAGGGAAGTCAAGGCAGGGGGACTGACTACAAAGGGGCACAAGAAAGTTTTTTGAGGGTGATGGGAAAAAACTGGTATCCTTATGATTGTCTGTGCTTGTCAGAATTCATAAAACTATACCCTAAAAGAATGAATTTTGGGGCGCCTGGGTGGCTTAGTCGGTCAAGCGTCCGACTTTCGCTTAGGTCATGATCTTGCGGTTCGTGGGTTCGAGCCCCGCGTCGGGCTCTGTGCTGACTGCCAGCTCTCAGAGCCTGGAGCCTGTTTCAGTCTGTGACTCCCTCTCTCTCTGACCCTCCCCTGCTCACGCTCTCTCTCTCTCCTAGAAATAAATAAAACATTAAAAAAAAAAAAAAAAGAATGAATTTCATGGGCCCCCTGGTGGCTCAGTGGGTTAAGCATCTGACTCTTGATTTTCTCTCATGTCATGAACTCATGGTTCCTGAAATTGAGCCCCACACTGGACTCCATGCTGACAGCACAGAGCCTGTTTGGGGTTCTCTCTCTCTCTCTCTCCATATAAGTAAATTAACTTAAAAAAAAAAAAAAAAGAATGGAGGAGTGCCTGGGTGGCTGTTGCTTAAGCATCCAACTCTGGCTCAGGTCATGATCTCACAGTTCGTGGGTTTGAGCCCCGCGTCGGGCTCTGTGCTGACAGCTCAGAATCTGGAGCCTGTTTCAGATTGTCTCCCTCTCTCTCTGACCCTCCCCTGCTCACACTGTCTCTCTCTCTCAGAAATAAATAATAAAACTTTAAAAAAAAAAAAGAATGGACTTTATATAAATTACACTTTGATTAATCTTTTTAAAAATCATTAAGGAGATAAAGAATGTAATGAGTAAACTGGACATGGGTTTCTTTAAAGCATATTTGTAAAAGAATTTAATAAAATATGTAGAAAGGAAATGCCTAATGAACATTTTGAAGACCATGTCAGACAAAGTTTAAAAGTGGAACAGCAGGGGCACTGGGTGGCTCAATCGGTTGACTCTTGATTTCAGCTTAGGGCTTGATATCACAGCCACTTCAGGCTCTGGACTGACAATAAGGAGCATATTTGGGATTCTCTCTCTCTCTCTCTCTCTCTCTGTCTCTCTCTCTCTCTCGTTGTTCTCTCTGCCCCTCCTCCATTCATACGTGTGCACGCTCTCTCTCAAATAAACTTGAAAAAAAAAAAAAAGTGAAGCAGAAGATAGAGCTGAGGAAATCACTTAGAATGCAGTAAAAAGACATAAGGTAAAAAAATATATATAAAAGAGGAAGCAGAATAACAAGAGGATCCAACAGACATGTAGCAAAATTCTAGAAAGATATATAAGCAAATGAGTGGGGAAAGGAGATTTTATACAAAGAGATCATAGACAAGAATTTTCCAGAATTAAAGACCTGATTCCTCAGATTAAAGGAGTACCCTAAGTCCTGAGTAACCCAAATCCACAACTTACCTCACCATGATATAACTGCAGAGCACCAAAGCCAAAGAAGAAAATCTTAAAAGTAACCACAGAGCAAAATATAACCCAGCAAAGGAACAAAAACCAGCTTGCCTGGAAGCCAACTTCACATCCCTAGAACAACAGAAATCACCACTCTCAAGAGCTGGAAAAACAACTCTAAGTCCTTACTCTCTAACTTGAGTTAAGCTTCACTCAAATAAAAGTGAAATAAAGATATTTTCACACCAACAAAGAGTTTACTACTCACAGACTTTTTCTTTTTTAATGTTTTACTTATTTTTGAGAGAGACAGAGAGAGACAGCATGAGCAGGGGAGGGTCAGAGAAAAGCGGAGACACACAATCTGAAGCAGGCTCCAGGCTCTGAGCTAGTTGTCAACACAGAGCCTGATGCGGGGCTCGAACCCACGAACCATGAGATCATGACCTGAGCCAAAGGTGGACACTTAACCAACTGAGCCACCCAGGCATCCTACAGACTGTTTCTTTAAGAACTATTCACAGAAGTAGTTTGACGGAAAGGAAAATTAACCTAGAAGGAAAAATTACAACAAACATGAAATAAAGGGCAGATATTACTAATCCTAAATTATTATTAGCTATAAGAAATAATAATAGTAATTATTCTTTTAACTAGGGATGAGTATAAAACAAAGTGAAAATCAGATCTTAGACAGGAGTAACATATTGAGAAGTTGCTGAATTTGAAGTGTTCTAAGATGTCTGTAAAAACAAAACAAAACAAAACGAGTATGTTATTGGACATTTTAGACTTTTAAGTAGTGTATACATATTAAAAATTTAAGAATAACCATCAAAATAAGAGAAACATAACATCCAAATAAAAAATACAGAGTATTTTACAATCTACAAAGAAAAGAGCAAAGGAATTAAAAGGAAAATAAAAAACCTAAAATGACACTAATAAGTCTAAATACAGTAGTAACCTACTAAATATAAATAGACCAGTTACCAAGTAAAAGAATATTTCTAGACTGAATTCAAAAAAAAATCTAAATATTTGATATAAGGCTCATTTGATAAAACTCATGTCTAAACCCTAGCAATAATGAAAGGTTAAAAAAATTATGAAAAAAAGGCAAATGGATTAGCAGATATTAAATGTTAGTATTAAAGAAAACAGGATTTATCCAAAAAGCATGATTGAGGAACCCAAAAAAAGGTCATTATCCAAATGATAAAGGAAAGATTCACTAGGAAAATATAACAATCCTGAACAAAATATGTACCCAACAACACAGGTTCAAAAACAAAATTTTGATAGAACTGCAAATAGAAACAGACAACACACAACCACAGTGTAAAGTTTTAATACATCTTCTTAAAAACCAGTAAGATTGTGTGCTTGCTTCAATACAGTAAGATTGAAAAATTAGTATATCTACAACATATGTGAACAACACAACAAATCTGACAACTGGAAATGTTCATTAGGTAGTAAGATGATTCCAGAGCTCAAAAGACAAATGTGACTTGGGCGTCTGGGTGGCTCAGTCAGTTAAGCGTCTGACTTCGGCTCAGGTCATGATCTCACAGCTCATGGGTTCCAGCCGCACATCAGACTCTGTGCTGACATCTTAGAGCCTGGAGCCTGCTTCAGATTCTGCGTCTCCCTCTCTCTTTGCCCTTCCCCTGCTATTGCTCTATCTATCTCCAAAATAAACAAACATTAAAAACAAATTTTAAAAAATTCTTTTAATTTAGGCGAGCCTGGGTGGTTCAGGACACTAAGCGTCCAACTCTTCATTTTGGCTCAGGTCATGATCTCACAGTTCATGAGACCTGCATTGGACTCTACAGACAGTGTGGAGCCTGTTTGGGATTCTCTCTCTCCGTCTCTTTGTGTCTCTAAATAAATAAATAAACAAACAATCATTTTTAAAATAAAAAAACAGGGTACCTGGGTAGCTCAGTCAGTTAAGCGTCCGACTTCAGCTCAGGCTATGATCTCATGGTTCGTGGGTTCGAGCTCCACATTGGGCTCTGTGCTGACAACTAGCTCAGAGCCTGAAGCCTGCTTCAGAGTCTGTGTCTCCCTCTCTCTCTGTGCCTCTCTTGCTCACTCTGTCTTTCTGTCTCTCAAAAATTAATAAACATTGAAAAAATTTTAAATAAAAAATAATACGACAGAAAACATTTCTGCATCAATTACTAAGCCTGGCATCTTCCTATCACTTTTTTTTTTTTTTAGTTTTTTTATTTATTTCTAGGAGAGAGAGAGAGAGAGAGACAGCGTGGGCAGGGGAGGGTCAGAGAGAGAGGGAGTGACAGACTCCGAAACAGGCTCCAGCTGGCAGTCAGCACAGAGCCCAACAAGGGGCTCGAACCCACAAACCGTGAGATCATGACCTAAGCGAAAGTCGGATGCTTAACCGACTAAGCCACCCAGGCGCCCCCCTACTACTTTATACTACTGAAAAGCAGGGCCAGGATGGGAGGGTGGCAAATGAGGTGCCTCAGGCCCAAAATTTGAGTGCAGAGCCAAACCTGGGAGTGAGTGCCTCAAATTTTTTGCTGAGGAACCTCATTTGCCTCACCAGTCCCAGTTTTGTTGAAGAGTCTCTATCATTAATGTTCTTTGGGCAATCAAAGTCCACGTGGCTATCTGTCAGGCATACTTCCCTTCTTGGAGCAAGAGAAGTATGCTGTGCTTTTGAATATACAGTTTCCATTCAAAAACAAAAAAAGCCACTGTCAGGTTCTTCATGGCATTGGACCCAGGAAGGGCATGGACACCTTATCTCATTAAAAGAGATGAATAGAGGGGCACCTGGGTGGCTTAGTCGGTTAAGCGACCGACTTTTGCTTAGGTCATGATCTCGCGGTTCGTGGGTTCGAGCCCCGCGTCGGGCTCTGTGCTGACTGCCAGCTCAGAGCCTGGAGCCTGTTTCAGAGTCTGTGACTCCCTCTCTCTCTGACCCTCTCCTGCTCACGCTGTCTCTCTCTCTCTCTCTCTCTCTCTCTCCTAGAAATAAATAAGACATTAACACAAAAAAATTTAAAAGAGATGAACAGAAAGTCAGTCTCACACTAGAATTCACACTTCTTTTCCTATGAAAGAATAAAAGACCTATATTTCTCTTTAGGCAGGCCACGAAAGGAAAACCCCATTCTTTTTGAGCAACAAAAAGGAAAAACTTTTAAGAACAGTTGCACACACCTTGAGACAATAATATTTGATGCAATATCATACCTACCACAATCAGTCCCAACTTTTACTAGCTCCAAACTTCAGAAGAAAGCACTGAAATGGGAGTCAGGAGACTGTTTCAAATCTCAACTCTCCCCTTTCCTGACCTCTCTAACCTTCCATTATCTCCACTGCTTAAATGAGGGAGCAAATTTAAAACCTCTCAAAAGACTCTTCAAAAACTACAGATCCTAACCTGTTCCAACTGTAATCACACCGCTTTCCAAAGGAGGCTTGCCTTCACAGGAGCTGTCAGATAAAATGCTGGCTGCCAGGGGCTCTCCAAATTCTAGGACCTTTTAAAACTCAAAATCCCAGGAGGGGAGGGGAGGGGAGGGGAGGGGAGGGGAGAGGAGAGGAGAGAAGAGGAGAGAAGAGAAGAGAAGAGAAGAGAAGAGAAGAGAAGAGAAGAGAAGAGAAGAGAGAGAAGGTGGTGAAGATTAAGGTGAAGGAGAAGAGAAGAAAGACAAAGAGATATATTCCTAACAGAAATGACTTTAAATTCTGTAATTATTTATAATATAAGTACCACAGAGCTAATACTGTGGTATTACTTAACTTCAGTTTAAAATACTGAAATTCTTGGGGCGCCTGGGTGGCTCAGTCGGTTAAGCGTCCGACTTCAGCTCAGGTCATGATCTCACAGTTCATGGGTTCAAGCCCCGTGTCTGCTCTGTGCTGACAGCTAGCTCAGAGCCTGGAGCCTGCTTCCGATTCTGTGTCTCCCTCTTTCTGACCCTCCCCTGCTCATGCCGCCTCTCTCTCTGTCTCTCTCTCTCTCTCAGAAATAAATAAAACATTTAAAAAACTAAAATACTGAAATTGTTACTTTAAATATTAGAACTATTAAAAACTTTAATTTGAGAAGTTGTAAACTCAAGATTTTACCTTAAGATGGGGTTGCACAGCTAAACACTGAGCAGTCACAAGATCTTAAGTCAATTACCTCACCCCTATGATTTTCTGGGCTATTTACTTGTAAAAGCTACCAGTACCAACCAGATTCTCTTCACTGATAGATATGGCAGTGACTTTCTCAAGGTCATAGTCAGGAGGCAATAACAGCTGCAATTTAGGGTTTTAAACCTGGTAACCTGTTTGAGATTACAATCTTGATTTAGACCAATATGACCAAAATGGAACACTTAAATTTGTTTACAGAAGAAGGAAAAAAGAAGTCTAGGACATCAAATTCCTCACTGTGGCATTTATCCTAATAAATAAACTGGAACAACCATTTGTGCAAACACAGAAATCAAGCAACAAAATGCAAAATGAAAGGATTTATTCTAATTGCATGCAGTTTTCCCACAAAACATATCATTTTAAACTAGGTCCCTTTCCTAATATACTGCCCACCCCAATTAAATTTAATAAACTGAAAAGCAAATGACCAAAATTTCCGTGTCCCCCGTCCCCACCCTAGAAGCTTATTGGGCATGGTTTCCTTGAATGTTATGAGTCTAGTATGAAATATTTAAACCAATGACTAAAATTTTCCATAAAAGCCCATCCAAAGTCTAAAAAGCTTTACCACTCAGAAACAGATTCATCTCCAGACATTTAGAAGATTTACTATTCCACTTACGACACTCTGGTTTTTTTTACATTTAATATTTAGGTAGGAGGTGGTAAAGGGGGAGAAGGAGGGTGTAATTAGTTTTGCTTGTAAAACGTTCATCACTGTTGTAGTGCCAACTGAGCTATACAGCCTATTGGGGGTCTAATAGATTTCAGGGTATTATAGTTTGAGTAATAGAGGTGGGGGTTGTGGTGGAAATCAATAAATGGCTACTACTTCTTTGCACAGACCCATATGGAAGTAATCAAGCGCAAGGGTGGCAGCTGGGGCCAATAACAGTCACCTGCAGTTGAGGGACATGGGGGTTTCAGATGGGTTTTTAATGCTAATTTCCTACAGAAACAATGAGCTAGAAAGAGCAGAGTAACAGACGAGGCCGGATGAAGAGAGACCAGCCAGAACAATGGCTGCACCTGGTGCTGGGAGCAGAGGGACAGAGCGGCACGCGCCCGCCGGCAGCAGAGGGCACATCTGTCACCCTCCAAGCGGCCCATCCCCCAGCTCTTCCAGCAGAGTAAGTAACGCAAGGTCCCTAAACATTAACAGCTTGCCACGCAGCAACAGGTTTGAGTTTTTAAGGCTGCTGCATTCTCTACACGCACCCTTCTCCCATGACGAAGAATTAGTTAAGGAAGCAGGGTTGGTTCCCCGTCAGTCTGAAGAGAGACTTACTGAAAATACACAAAAAACACATTTTAACTAAGTCTCTTGTTTACTTTGATGTCTAAGGGGGACTAAAGAAAAATCATATGGAAAGATAATCTTATTCAGTATTCATGAAGCATCAGGCTTATTACTTTCTAATTTAATTCTAAATTTAATTATTGTTCATTCACAATAACATCTATTTTTACCTGTTTTACAGGTGAGGAAATTAGGGCTTAGAGGTAAGGATTAAATCAGCTCATGGTTACACAGCCTAATGCCAAAGACTATATACAATCTTTTCACTGCCTTTCCTCCACCAGTCCTAACTACCACAACCAAATGAAAATACATATTGTATTTACTCAGAACTCCAGCTATGAGAAGTGCAGACACATGTACATATGTATTCTATACAGACTTGCATCCCACCTTGTCAGGTAGGCACCTCCAACAAGCAGCTCAGGATTGAATAATAGCAGGATTTCCAGTAGTTGCTTTAAACAAAGCACAACAAGTTGCTTTTGCAGGTTTAGGCATGCTTTAGAAAAGTAACTCCATACGCATTTTAAGTTTCCCAGCATAAATGTGATGCCATATAAGTCTTAAAAGTTAAACATTGTTTGGAAAGCCCACCAACCAGTGAAAATATAAAAGCCAGTTACAGTGGGCTGTTCTTCTACAAGATACAGTCATTACTAATTCCTGTATTTATTGACTTCAACTTGGAGGGAAAATAAACCCATACAGTCCAGAGTAGAAATGTTTTAAATTAGATCCTCCTGGGGGCACATGAGTGGCTCAGTCAGTTGAACGTCCAAATTCAGCTCAACTCATGATCTTGTGGTTTGTAGGTTCAAGCCCCACAGTAGGCTCTGCACTGACAGCTCAGCTCAGAGCCTAGAGCTTGCATCAGAGTCTGTCTCCCTCTCTCTGTGCCCTTCCCCCACTCACACTCTGTCTCTCTCAAAAACAAACATTAAAAAGAAATTTTAAATTAAACCTTCCTGGTTTAAAGAGGGGGTGGGACATATGTGTATATCTATCTATAGATAGACAGAGACACAGATATAGGTATAGATAGAGCCAGATGAGTATCTCAGAACCATGCAATTACTTTTGGATTTGGAAAGATAACAACAGACAGGCACAATGGAAACAGTAGTAGAAATTAACACTGTGTAGCCATGCATTTGACAAAGTCTTGTTTAAGGCACTGGGGTCTAATGGAAAGTGAACTTTTCCATCCACCCACCAAGCTTCTTTGAACAAGTCTAAATGCTTCTGTCCTAAGTTCTGATTAAATACTGTGCCTTGTGAAGGTTCCCTGATTGCCTAAGTTCATTTTCAGGATTTACCCACTTTTGTGCATTCATGTACATTTTATCTCCTCTACATGACTTTTTTTTTTTAACCTTTACCATATCATCACAGATGACAGTCAAAAAATGTTTGTAGGGGCACTTGGGTGGTTCAGTCGGTTAAGTATCAGACTTCAGTTCAGGTCATGATCCCACAGTTCATGGGTTCAAGCTCCACATCGGGCTTATTGCTGTCAGTGTGGAGGCTGCTTGGGATCCTCTGTCCTCTTTCTCTGCCCTTCCCCTGCTTGCTCTCTCTTAAAAAGAAATAAACGTTAAAAAAAATTTTTTTAAAGAAAAAAAAAGTTTGTAAAATGAATGTCCTGGAAACTCAGAAGACAATTCCAGTCCAAGCTCAACCAACAAGTAGGGTAATTAAACTCTAGGCCAAGTAGACTTTTTACAACTCTACCACCCTTCCATCAATTTTCCTTATCTATAAAATAATGCATTTGTGATTAGATTGTCCTCAAGATCCTCTTCAATTCTAACATTTTTTACAGGTCATCACTGGGGACTTATGAGCACTTCTAGTGTGGCCTTAAAATAACCTCCAAAAGGGGCGCCTGGGTGGCTTAGTCGGTTAAGCGTCTGACTTTCACTTAGGTCATGATCTCGCGGTTCGTGGGTTCGAGCCCCGCATCGGGCTCTGTGCTGACTGCCAGCTCAGAGCCTGGAGCCTATTTCAGAGTCTGTATCTTCCTCTCTCTCTCTGACCCTCCCTTGCTCACACTGTCTCTCTCTCTCTCCTAGAAATAAATAAAAATTAAAAAAAAAACCTCCAATGAACTGGCTCAACCAATCTTTCAGATTCACTTAAATACTTCCGGTTGTATATAAGAGATGTTCATACAAACTCAAAGGCATCCGTCCTTGGTATTCCAAAGATGCAATTTAAATGTTATTATCCTCATTATATAACTTCAGTCCAACATTGCCCCTTGATATGAAAAAAAGCCTTGGTTGGGTCATTCCTGGAAGCTAAGTTTCTTTTCACAGCAGTAAAGCTTCTCACGATGCTTTTTCATGACCTTCAGAAAGTACTATGATTTTCTTTAGTATTCAATTCAAAGATAATCTTGGTTACTACCTCAGTAACAAGCAACTACTCTCCTGAACTGTGTGGGTTTTACAAGGGCTTTTAATTAACCACCTCTACCTGCAGTCATTGGATCTTCACATATTATAATGTGTATCATTTATCATTTTTTAAGGCTTCTTGAAACTTTAGCATCAAAAGTATTCCAAGCATTGACATATGGCAATATGGAAATCTCTTTGGTAAGTCCTTCATAGTAGACCCAGCCTATGCTCCACATTAGCAGTGAGTATTCTCCCCACTCAAGTGAGGAGCACACACCCAGGTGTACTCACTGAAGGAATATCATATAAATTCCATATATCCTCTCAAAAGTTTATTTTTTTATTTATTATTTTTGAGACAGAGAGAAACAGAGTAGGAGTTGGGGAGGGGCAGAGAGAGAGGGAGACAGAATTTGAAGCAGGCTCCAGGCTCTGAACTGTCAGCACAGAGCCTGATGCAGGGCTTGAACTCCAGAATGAATGGTGAGATCATGACCTGAGCCGAAGTTGGAAGCTTAACCGACTGAACCACCTAGGCACTGCATCTTCTCAAATACTTAGACAAGTCCCTCAAGATGGTGAACACCTCACCTATCAAAGCAGAAACTCAAATATTCTTTTTTTTTTAAATGTTTATCTGTATTTGAGAGACACAGCACAAATGGGGGAGGAACAGAGAGAAACAGAGACAGAATTCAAAGCAGGCTTCAGGCTCTGAGCTATCAGCACAGAGCCTGACATAGGGCACGAACCCATGAGCCATGAGATCATGAACTGAACGGAAGTTGGATGCTCACTGACTGAGCCTCCAAGGCACCCCAAAGCTTGACTATTCTCACTAAATCATTAGCCAATCTGGTAAAACAGAATACTTATAAAAAGATTCCTAATTTAAAAAGTCTCCCCCACCTCAAGAAATGTGACTGTAAAACTGAAAGAAAAAACTGAATTGTACCGTCCTCTTAAAATAATTACCCAATTGACATAAGTGAACGTTGAAGAAATTTAAGAAATAAATGTATTTTCTGAAGTCCCGATTTGAGAATTCATAGAATTTTCAACAATAAAAAATGCAATTTGAACACTGTTATAACAAAGCAATATAATTCAGTATCTCACTCCTGTTGACTTTTTTGGAAGTTCTATTCTGATATAACAGGCTTATTTACATTACAATACTTAAAATGCTTTCCAAATCATTTATAGTCATAGCAAGGCTTTAAAAAGAAAGCATATAACATTTATAACAGATACAGATGATCTGGGAGGTAGGTACAGTGAGAAGAAGACATCCTAAAAACTAGAGTTCTAAGCAAGATGCATTCTTAGCCTGAGAGTTTGAAGTTAAAGATGCAAAGGTTAATGGGGCAACTGACTGGCTCAATAGGTGTAGCATGTGACTCGTGATCTCAGGGTTGTGAGTCCAAGCCCCGCGTTGGGTGTGGAGACTACTTAAAAATAAAATCTTAAAAAAAAAAAAAAGGCAAAGGGTTTAGGAACCAATCACAGCAAAATAATGAATATCTGGAAACTTCTGAAACTAACTTCAATGCCTTCGATGTACCAAATTTACCCAATAATGACAACAGGCAGGAACTGCACAAAATAGAGGCTCAAAGAGAGTAAGTAGCTTGCTGGAGATCAGAAACCTAGTGAAAAATGGCTATTTAGCACGTGTAACTCCCAAGCCCATGCTCTTCCCTTAGCTCTCTGCATTTGGATGCCTGGAAGACATGCATACAATGTACAGAAATAGCAAAAAGCTAAATTATGCTTCACAAATAACAAGGATTATAGAATACAGTAGCTATGTACATGTAAATTTTATGACAAAACTACTCCAAACTCACAATTCAAGTCAGATTTGTGAT
>JAESUZ010003831.1:0-11225 GCA_017311185.1 Proteles cristata cristata
AAGCAGATTTTATGGAGTTCTTCATTTTCCTTGTCTCATAGGTGAAGTTGGGAATAGAAGGGAGGTTAAAACTTCGTATGTTCTAGTCAGGTAGGCACCCACCTATTAACTGTGTGGTCCAAACCTGGCTTCCCAGGTCTATGTGTATTTATATTAAGTATTGTAAGACATATTTCAGACTTTTGAGATCAAACTAGATCACATCAATCCATTCTCCTTAACTTGTCCTGATTTCTAGATTAGACTGACAAAGCCCACTATTTACGCAAAAATCTCACAAAGTGTTCCTGAGGATTGTGTAAGTCAGTGCATGGGAACTACCCCATCCTTTTGGCCAGGACTGAATTTGTCCACTTTGAGCATGGTAAAAGGAACCCAGGCTCTGAAGCAAGCTTGGAGCAACATTGGCCCTCTCTGTATATCTGACCTTTTCCTCTCTTGTAAGCTTGATCCCAGTGGAAACCAACAGATCAGAACTCATCTATACTTATAGCTTATTTATATGCACAATCATTATGGGAGGGAAAAGAACAATGTGGAGGTCATTTTTTGCAAAGCAATTCAACAACACCTATATTTCACAGCCTGGAGCTTCAAGATTGACAGAGCTATGTTGGGAATTCTTAAAGACAGCCTTCCCCAGACATACCAAAAAGCCCAGTTTACCATACAGTGTGAAGAGTTAGGATTACAAAAGCAAATTCTTTTCAGGTAGAAAAAGAGAAATGAGACATGCAAGGCAATTCAGCAAAATGAGAGTAGTTTAACCAAACTATATAATGTTAATGAAAGTTAAAGAGCATTTCTAATTCTGCCAAATTGTCTAAAAGGACAAATATAAGCAGAGAGGAGGGAGAGTTTGTCAGATTGAGTTGGCCAGTGAAGAAATCCATCAAGACAGGGCTCCTGGGACCTCCTTGGCCAGACTCAGCCACATCACATGTTCCAGCAGCAGATGTGCTCTCAGGGGAAGCCAAGAGCAGTGCTAAGAGGAAGAGGAGCTGAAAGACACTTAACATACTTTACATCCCACAGGTTTACAGGTCATATCATACATCCCTCTGGTTTTATTTTGTTAATTTGTGAAATATTACATTCAAAAAGATGCAAAAATAATATAATGGGCACCTGTGTACTTACTATCCAACTTAATTCATTACAGATATATTCTTTCCCCTCTCCTTCTCTGCTCCCTCCCTTATTTTCATTCCTTCCATTTTCCCATTCTCCTCTCTGTACTCTCTTGAATTTGGCATGTGTCATTGCATATTTTTGTATGATTTCTGTACATAAGTGTATATCCCTAAACATTATGTGGCATTTCTTTGTAGCTTTTTAAGCCTTATATAAGTGGGGCGCCTGGGTGGCTCAGTCGGTTAACCATCAGACTTCAGCTCAGGTCATGATCTCACAATTCATGGGTTCGAGCCCCACATCAAGTTCTGTGCTGACAGCCAGCTCAGAGCCTGGAGGCTGTTTCAGATTCTGTATCTCCCTCTCTCTCTGACCCTCCCCTGCTCATGCTCGCGCTCTCTCTCTCTCTCTCTCTCTCTCTCAGAAATAAAACATTAAAATTTTTTTTAAAAAAATAAGCCTTATATAAGTATAATATATGTAGATGAGATAAAACTGTATAGAAATGTAACCAGGAGAATGATGAGCATGGGATTTAAGGTTCCTGTGGCATCATAGCTTTTGGTGGCAGGTTCACCAAAACTTAATTATTATTAAAAGTAAATAATAAATAGAGAAGTAATAGTACCCTGTATGGACCAATGACAACTATCTCATGAACTAAGAGTATTAATCCAATTCTGTATACCAGAGAGTAAAACAAAAATAATAAAAGGCAATATACTGTTTGTATCCATCTATAACTTTTATTTTTGTCTTTCAGTAGGGTTTGTGAAATTTATTCATCAATATATGAAGCTTTTTATTCAACCTTACCCCCATTTCTCCTTCCAGACTAGGCATTCTCCAAAATTCCCCAGAGTGCTAAGTGTTAAACCCTCTCCATGGAATCATTCCTGGCCAGCAGCCTGTGGCCACCTTGCTACTCTCACCGCACATACCCACTCTGATATGCAGGTCTCACTTGCTGGCTTGAATTCCTAAGTATGCTCCAGGAAACCATCCAGCTTATTTCATACTTCTATAAGGCTTGCAAATATTTTTGGAAAAGGCCTATGCTAGCAATGCTTGTGTGGCTTACTGCTTCATATTTCCCATCAGAGTCTTACAAATTAATACATATAAGGCTTGATGCATGAGTCTGAGACAGAGTCTTTGGATGTAGGGCAAAGGCTTTCTGTAAGAGCATCTTCTAACCAACCTGTCAATGTCATAATGCTAAGCTGAACTGCTTAAATTTGGCCAAAACAACCCCTATTAGTACTTCAAAATAGTGGCAGTCAGCATCCTATTGTGTCCACGTGCCAACTCTCCTGGTACCTACTTTCCATATACCTCCAGTAAAAAAGACTTTTATTCCTTCCCACCTAGGACCTGATTCGAAGAGACATCCTGTACTACAAAGGCCGCATTGACATGGACAAATATGAGGTAGTTGACATTGAAGATGGCAGAGATGATGACTTTAATGTCAGCATGAAAAATGCCTTCAAACTTCACAACAAGGAGACTGAGGAGATACATCTATTCTTTGCCAAGAAGCTGGAGGAGAAGATACGCTGGCTCAGGGCTTTCAGAGAAGAAAGAAAAATGGTACAAGAAGATGAAAAAATAGGTAAGTGACCTGAGAAGAGAAAGAAGAATATTCCTATGAAGAACAGAGAGGATTTAAATTAGTTTTCACTTTTCTAGAAGCAGAGGGGAGATTTCTGTTGCAAACTGACCTAATCCGTTTTGGTAGTTTTATATTATTAGGTCCTTTTTGGCAGATACTAGTAGTTTCTACTAGTCAGGGTTAAATGAGAGTTATAATTTGGCCTCCCTTACAGTTTCATGACTAGATAAAACTATTACACTGAAAGCAAACCTCAATCTCAATTCTCCCAAACATACAAGCATTTATTAGCAAACAAACACAAAAGCAGTCATACAACCTGTTCTATAATTTCAATGAAGTCCTGGTTCTGTTCTTAGATACATGGCAGTATCTTCTGTGTAAAGGTTAGTCAAGGAAGATCTGGTGATATTATAATGACAGCATTCAACTAACTTTCTAGTAAGAAGAATCTGGTGACAAAATCCTCTGATGGGGCACAAGGCATAGCACCTGTTTTCAATATTGACTTGAGGCTTCCTTCTGAAGGATACAGGCTATGGGGCCCTCTGTATTTTTATGACCAGTTCTTGTGAGGGCTAAAAAGCCTGTAAGACATTTGTGGCTAGTCCACATCTTGAATAACATTCATTTTACCAATAAAAATTCATTTTAAGCATGTGTTAGGCTAACTAGGCCTCCTGTTAAGGTGACTGAACTGCTGGTAGTAATGGCCTCTGGAGCAAAGACTTCTGAGTGTTTAATGTGTTAACAAATCACCTCTTGAGTGCATATGCCAGATTAGGGCACTTCAGATGTTAAGTAAATGCTCTTAGAGCATAGGTTAAAATTAATGTGCATGTATATATCACACTGTCTGTATGAAAGTAAATTGTAGAAAATATAACTGGGTCTAAAACCATCATCACTTGCATGATTTAGAGTCACAGTAAACCATACATTTTGGGCTTTAAACAGATTGTTCTCCTTTTTGAAAGAGTGCATAATTAGTAGAGAGAGTTTTCATGGTGCTTTCCAACTATGAGATTTAGATCCCATTGACTATAGCTTTGTGGTTTACAAAGTACTATCTGGTCTCTTGCTCATGGTCCTGCCATTTTAGCATAAAAATACCAAACAGCTAGGCTTTGTAATTCCCTGAGAAGACAGTTTCTGTTTTTGCCTCACTATTAATGAGAGTATAATTTTATATTAAAACACTTGTATGTTCAAGCAGGTAGAAAATGCCTCTAGAAAAATAGGCCTAGCCATTGAGTCCTGGTACAAATGGATTCTTCTATCCTTCAGTGTTGGGTATTTAAATAGCTGAAAAATAAGGAAGAATGATCAGAAAGACACTGCTTAGTCTAATCCTAGTTTTTCCCTAGGGTTTTGTGTGGAGTGCCCATTAATAATTCACTTTGAGTCCCATTGAAACCAAATTGCTTTTAATATGTGAGCACTGCAATGGGACATGATGTGGAGTGGTACAGAAATGCTACTTGGCTGCTTCTCTCAATGGTAGGCAGAAGCAGCCTCTGATACCACTTAGGTTGTTACAGCTATTAAAAGAATTGTCTTAGTGTGGTTTGTGCAGACCCTGTATCAACTAGAAGATCCCCACCATTCCATCTGATTCCAGTGTGATATCTCCCACACAATGCCCTAATAACCTGTAACTTTAAGAATCTGCTTCTAATAGAAAAGCTTCCAGAAATGAGTTTCTTTTTTTTTTTAATTTTTTAGGTTTTCCTTTAAGTTCCAGTTAGTTAACATACAGCATAATATTAATTTCAGGTGTACAATTTAGTGAATCAGCACTTTCATACCATATCCAGTATTCATTACAAGTGCACTCCTTAATCTGCATCACCTATTTAACCCATCTGCCTGACTACCTCCCGTCTGGTAATTATTGGTTTGTTCTCTATAGTTAAAGAGTCTACATTTTTTAATTTGTCACTCTCTTATTTTTCCCTATGATCATTTGTTTTGTTTATTTAATTCCACCTATGAGGGAAATCATATGGTATTTTTCTTTAACTTATTTTGCTTAGCATCAGACTCTACAGCTGCACCCACCAATGGAATATTACTCAACCATAATAAAGAATGAAATAAAAGAATGAAATCTTGCCATTTGCAGCAATGTGGATGGAGCTATAGAAATTACTTTCTGACAGACATGTTTATCTTTTTGAAAACAATGTGTTTTTTTTCTAATTATAACACTTTAATTTTAGGCGATTTTGGGGGAAAACACAGAAAACTATAAGAAAAAATAAAAATAACACAAGAACATTCTACCTAAAGAAAGATAACTTTTATAAACATTTTGAAATACTTCCTTCCTATGTTTTTATAATGTGTCTAAATAAAAAAAATTAGGACTAGGATTGCTGAATCTTTCTTTCTGTCTCCCTCAAACTTTACCTCTCCATGATGAATAGTTCTAATTTTATATCCTTATTTTGCATTTAAAATCATATAATTAGTATTTCTCTAAGTCACTTAATATTTTTAATCATATTTTTATTGCTGCCACATAAATTTATCATAATTTTTTTATTTTTATTTTTATTTCTTAATGATAAAATAAATACCTAGACATAATAACTATTTAAACACATACCAAAATGTAATAAAGAAGTGTTAGCAATATTTTTCCTTCTCTGTCACTCTCATGCTGTGTGAGATAATCAGTATAAATTTGGAGTGCCTATTTCCATACTTATGTTAATATAAACATATATACACATAAGACATTTTTAAATTTACTTACAAAAATTATACCAAACATATTACTCTGTAATTTGTTTTTTTTTTTTAAACCTAATTCATCATAAGTAACTCTCCAGGTGAAGAATATAGACTATATAACTATAACTTCTTCTATCAGTCAGGGTTCAACAACAAGAGAAACACAACTTATAGGAGATGCATTACTATTTAAGAAATTTATTATAAGGAATTGGCTGATATGATTGAAAAACCCAGCTAAGCAACTCCAAAATCTATGGAGCAGGCAGTCAGAATGCAAGATCATGGGCAAGCTCAAACTCAAGGGCATAGTCCAAAGCTGTCATCTGTAGGCAGGAAGATCATGAGATGAATGGGACTCTGCATACATGGATTGAAGCTGAGACAGAATTTCTTCTCCTTCCTGGAGAGACTTTAACCCTATTTTTTAAGGGCTAAAAATCCATGAGTTCTATGCTCTTAATAATTTTTTAAGTGCATAATATATAATGTTAACCATAGGCTCAATGTTGTACAACAGATTTCTAGAACTTATTCATATCTTGTACAAATGAAACTGGAGTTTTGATAAGATTCCTTTGAATTTGTAGATGACCTTTGGCAGAATGGATATTTTAACAATATTAAGTCTCCCAGTACAAGAAAATTAAAGGCCAATATCCCTGGTGAACATACATGAAAAAATTATTAATAAAACAGCAACAAAGAGAATTCAGCAGCACAATAAAAGGATCATACACCATGAACAAGTGGGATTTATCCCTGGGATGCAAGGATAGTTTAACATATGCAAATCAATTAATGTGATACATCACTCTAATGAAATGAGAGATAGAAATCACATGATCATATCTATAGATGCAGAAAAATGATTTGATATAATTTATCATTCTTTCATGATAAAGAAACTTACAACAAACTATGTATAGAAGGTATTTGCCTGAACATAATAAAGGCTGTATATGAAAGGCCTCACAGCGGGGCGCCTGGGTGGCTCAGTCGGTTAAGCATCAGACTTCACCTCAGGTTATGATCAGATGGTTTGTGGGTTCGAGCCCTGGGCTCTGTGCTAACAGCTCAGAGCCTGGAGCCTGCTTCTGATTCTGTGTCTCCCTCTCTCTCTGACCCTCCCCTGTTCACGCTGTTTCTCTCTCTGTCTCTCAGAAATAAATAAAAAATATTAAAAAAAAAAAAGGCCCCACAGCTAACTAACATCATACTCAAGGGGGAAAAACTGAAAGCTTTTTTTCTTAGATCAATGATAAGACAAAGATTTCACCATTTCTATTCAACGTAGTAGTGGAATTCCAAGCCAAAGAAAATTAGGCAAGAAGAAAATAAAAGTCCTCCAAATGGGAAAGGAAGATTTTAAATTATTTCTGTTTGTAGATGACATTATGTTATAAAGAGAAAACCTTAAAAACGCCACAGAAACTTTTATATCTAATAAATGAATTCGGTACAATTGTAGGATACAAAATTAACATACAAAAATCAGTTGTGTTTCTATATGCTAACAATGAACTATCTGAAAAAGAAATTAAGCAAATACACTATTCCCAATTGTAATCAAATCGAAATGAATACAATACTTAAGAATAAACTTAACCAAGGAGGCGAAAGATTTCTACACCAAAAATTATAAACCCTTGCTGAAAGAAATTAAAGAACACACAAATAAATAAACTTAATATTGTTAAAATATCTATTTTGCCCAATGCCATCTACAGATTCATGTGATCTTACCCCAAGTCCAATGGTATTTTTTATACAGATAGAAATCACAATCCTAAAATTCATGTGGAACCACAAAAGACCCATAATAGCTAAAGATATTTGAGAGAAAGATTAAAGTGGAGGCATCATACTTCCTGAATCAAAATATATTGAAAGCTACATTATTTAAAACAGTATGGTACTGGCATAAAGACAGACATATAGGCCAATAGAATAGGATAGAGAGACTAGAAACAAACCCACACATATGCAGTCAACATATCTTTGACAAGGGTACCAAGAATACACGATTGGGAAAGGATGGTTTCTTCAATAAATGGTGCTGGGAAAACTGGATATCCACATGCAAGTGGAAGAAATTGAACTCCTACCTTATACCATACATGAAGACTAATTCAAAATGTATCAAATACTTTCTTGGATAACCCCAAACCATAAAACTTCTAGAGGAATACATAGGGACAAAGCTTCTTAGCATTGATCTTGCCAATGATCCTTTGGATATGACACCAAAAGCACAGGCAACAAAACAAAATTGCATCATAATAAAATGCTTTTACACAGCAAAGGAAACAGAATGAAAAGGCAACCTAAGGCATCAGAAAAAAATATTTGCCAATTATAAACATATATAAGTATATATAAATTATAAGAGGTTAATTTCCAAAATATATAAGTATATCCTACAACTCAACAGGAAAATATCACATAAGTTAATTTTAAAAATAGACAAAAATAAAAATTTCAAAAATAGCCTGTGTCGCTCAGTGGGTTAAGCATCTGATGTCAGCTCGGGTCATGATCTCAGGTTTCTTGAGCTTGAGCCCAACGTTGGGCTCTGTGCTAACAGCTCAGAGCCTGAAGCCTGCTTTGGATTGTATTTCCCTCTCTCTCTACCCCTCCTCCACTCATGCTGTCTGTCTGCCTGTCTGTCTGTCTGTCTCTCAAAAATAAACATTAAGCAAATTTTAAAAATGGACAAAGGACTTCAATACACATTTATATTATGTCATTACTTTTTGCCATTTGTATTTTCTTCCATTTGAAATTTTCTTTACAAAAATTTTGTTTTAATCTCTTATATTTTGCCTCATTATTTCCCTGTTTTTGTTTTTTGCTTTTGGTTGTGAAATATTTTTCCACCTTATGCCATACTTTATTCATCCATTCTTAATTTATCATCATCTTAACTCATATTCTCACCTTTTTTTTGCCCCTGTATAGGGTGAAAACCATGTTTGTAGCTGAATATTTGTTCAAGCTTCTCACCATTTATTTGCTTATTTATTTATCCAGACTTTTGATATATCTTGCCAAAATTAATCTTTAAGAAAAGTTGAACTAATTTATACATTTAAGAAAAGTCTGTGTTTCTGATAACAAAGTCATATGTTTTTATATTATAGGCTTTGAAATTTCTGAAAACCAGAAGAGGCAGGCTGCAATGACTGTGAGAAAAGTCTCTAAACAAAAAGGTAAAGCTGCCTTTAACACCCCCACTCCCATCACATCTACTCACTCTCTTTGTGAGCTTGTGAAGCCATAAACTATGTGACTGCAAATCCCCAGGCTTGTTTCCATGCAAAAGTTAATTTGGGGTGGTGGGGAGTATCTGGGTTTCAAGGTGTTCCTGACAAGAGACAGCAAATGCTCTTAAAGGAATAAGGCTTAGGAATAAATAGTGTAAGGTACTTATGTCCAAGATAGTTCATTGGGTACAGGAAAAATAGAATTTGTTTCCTTTTATTTTTATGTAAGTAAAAGAAAGAAAGAAACTAAACTTCATTCACAATTTAGAGACTGATGGACAATACTGTGTACATTTTATTAATAACTACAAATATATTTGGAATATATACACAATTTTCTTTCATTTGTTTGGGGACATTTGGAAAATCAGGAGTCCCAAATCATAATGGAGAACTTCAAACTGGACCAAGACAGAAGATTCAGATATTCATTTCCTTTCTCTGAACCATAAAAGTACTTTAAAAAGGAAAATAACTTGAGAATCAATTTGAATATGAAATGAAGCTTTATTTTCTCATTTTCATGAACTAGACAAAATTAAAATGTTTGGGCGAACAAAAGGAAGTAACTATCCTTTATTTTATTCATTACCAGTCATTTTATACAAGTTCTTTAATTTCATCTTTATGGTACTTCTGAAAAGGTAGGCATTATTAGCCTCATTTTCCAGATTAGGAAACAAGATATTTTGGGATGAACTGATTGTGAACTTAACTCATTTTAATTCCATGTCCAGTGTTCTTCCCTCTCCATCTCAGGGTTCTACTGATTCTCTGTGCTGGGAAAGAACAGCTCAATTTTTTGTCTCACCTCAATTACTGACAGCTACTTCTCCTACGGACAGGCATTTGTCATTTTCCCCAGGGGTAGGTGATCTTAATGAGAACTCACTTTCCCCACACCCTTCTGCTTTCTCTTGACTCTTTGGTTCAGAATGAGTCACCATACAAAATTATTAAATTCAAGTTGCCTGAAATTCTAGCAGCCACATAGAGCACCCTTAATTATTCCCAAATGAAGCTCCTTTACACAGAGGAGGTTGAGTAGCTATGAATATCTGATTTCCAATTAAACAGTGCACCTAGTTGTGGTCCCTCTGGGTAGACATGCCTTTCTTTTAACTGCTTATTGTTTCTTGCCCGAGGGAGGCACTCACTTGCTTTTTCCATCATTGTGGAAATATGATTATCTTTAGGTAGGGAATTAAAGGCAATCATTGTTAACCACTTGGGAGTGAAAACATGAAAGATAGTGTTAGAAAGCTATCTGAAGTTAATGTCAGTATAGATATGATCTGTATGAGTAGGGGAACACTGTGAGAGAATGTACCCATTCCTTAGAGATATAAGTAGAAAAGAACCCCAGCCAGTTGGGGAGTCCTCATGCTACAAAGAAGCTACTGTCCTTGTGTTCTGCCTGTTTCCTGGAAGCTCTTAACCCCTGAGCTTTTCTCACTATGATTACATCCACTGTCTTCACCACACTGACCTTCATGTTGGGATTGTACCCCTTTACCTCAGGGCAGGTTCCCTCAAGCCTATTAAATACTGGCTGGTCTTTTCAGTACAAACTCTTAAAGCGAAGGGGCTTCCATAAAGCAACAAACCAGAAAACAGTCCTGTTCATTCATACCAAGCCTTTGTGTCAGGTTCCTTTTCCACCCTGTCTAGTCATAAGGCTATTCCTTTCAGGTCTTCTCTTATTCCCCAATATCTACACACTGATTCAGCAATTCTAAAGTTTTCAAAGAAACTCATTTAGTTTCAGACTTCCCAGGGGCGCCTGGGTGGCTCAGTAGGTTCGGCGACTGACTTTGGCTCAGGTCATGATCTCACAGTTCGTAGGTTCGAGCCCCACGTCGGGCTCTGTGCTGACAGCTAGCTCAGAGCTTGGAGCCTCTTTCAGATTCTGTGTCTCCCTCTCTCTCTGACCCTCCCCTGCTCATGCTGTCTCTCTCAGAAATAAAATAAGAACATTAAAAAAATAACAAACTTCCCAGAATTTCTACAGATCTCCATTATTTCTGTTTCTAGTTTTCAAGACTCTCCTAGTCTAGGACTGTGATGACCAATATATTTTGAAACTTGAGAGAACTGCATATGTGGAAGAAGTTGCCAAACTTAGGAATTTAATAGTTATATTATGTACATGGGAAGAACAAGAAGGGAATTCTTTCAGATACCCATAAAAGCCAATTTCCTTAACTCTTCCAATGACCCCTTCCTGGAAGTGATGGGAGCATTGATATTAGGAATTCTCTAATGAAGATGTATTGAATAAGCTAATTATTGTAGTGTCCCTTTCCATGGCCCTTATCAACTCAGTCTACTGCTCTGTAGGAGGGGAAGCCTGGCTATAAGATAAGCAAAGAGGACAGAGCCTAACTCCAAGGAAGGCCTTTTTACCTTTATGTATCTTCTTGATTTTAAGAATTGATACGTAACTTCTTGGAATTTGAATACTAATTCTT